>CM053242.1:33227953-33515453 GCA_028583405.1 Pogonophryne albipinna
AACCAACCATATTGTAATATCTAAGTAATCATCTTGAAATATGACATTATCATTTGTAATATACACACATCTTATTGTGAGGTTGATTTCACATACACTACTTCGACGTTAGCTTGTCTACATACTTGAGCATAGCCAATTTAAATTAACCTTAGCGATGCATACAGTTCCTACCTACATAATAAAATATCTCTCTAAGTTACAAGGATGACCTTATTTTATCAACCTCAGACAGAAGCCGTTTGTTCTACAGTATTATCCCACTTAACGCTTAACACTTGTCTATTTCATTTTAACCTTTATATATATAGTCTATGATTTTAACTTGGAGGCTACTATTAGCATCGTTAGTACCGATGTAGCTACCACTCGCTTACACGCTAACCCAAGCCTTAACATTCATTACGTAGCTGATTAAAATCATTAACACATAAATAAAGTACAGGAATTTCACTTACCGCAAAACCGCATTCATGCACCGTCTGTTTTAACCGCAGAGCGAGTCACAATAGTCCGATATATAAGCATGAAGAACAAACAACCACGGCCGGCTTCAAGTTGTGTTCCCTGGATGAACTGAGCAGGCAGAGTCCCTGTAGCTAGCATCACGGAGCAGGTAGCAGAGAGACAAGAAGCTAGCAGCAGCAGTCATTTTACAGAGCTGTCACTCAATGTGACCACGCCTTAATATATGCATAACTTTAAGGCTTAATATTAATTAAACAGATGAGTTGAGAAAAAATTCACCCCCCCAATCCATATTCATGAAGGGGGGATCTAACTATACAGAGAATATGGTTTTTTTAACCACGATGTAAACATGTTTATTTCTGCTGTAAAGTTGGGCATTTTAACATGGGGGTCTATGGAAATTGCTCCCTTCTGCAAACTGCTCCTACTGGCCACTAGATGAACTGCAGTGTGTGGCACTTCCGTATTGGCGTCCCGGCTCTTCCCCAGAGTTTGCCGCTTGATTTTATCTTATGTACCACAGTTAATTTAATAATTAATCTTGAATTACTAATAACTCTAAAGAAGGCAACAATTTACAATGTGGATAAGGCGAATACCCATCCAAAGTGTGTGTGTGTGGGGGTGTGTGGGTGTGCGTGTGTGCGCATGTGTGCGTGTGTGTGTGTGTGTGTGTGTGTGTGTGTGTGTGTGTGTGTGTGTGTGTGTGTGTGTGTGTGTGTGTGTGTGTGTGTGTGTGTGTGCCCAAGGTTTACAACATCTGGGACAGCAATGAGAATGTTTATGAGAAACAATTTGTTGCTTAGACTGAACTCGAAGGAAACTAGACTGGAATTTTTTAAGAAATCAAAACACTTGTACATTAATTAAAGACATTTGACATTTAGCTTTAGCTGGGTTAATACTGTCTTCATGGTATTGAAATTGGGCCAAGTAGAACCCCTTCATGGATTTGGCTCGCAACACAAAGTGATACTGATCTCTGTCTGTTAGGATTTGGAAGTCTCATGATTTATTGTGTGGGCCTGTGAAAGAGAGGCCCTTGGAAAACAACATCTGTCTTGGAACTGCAATTACTGATCTTAAAGAGATTGCAACATTATACTTCTTAAAAAAAAAATTGCTCAATTCATTTAACACATTTATTATGCATACAATAAAAACCTGGCTTAACCAGCACCTTTACTCTATTGTTCATAAGCTCGGTTTCAGAAAACCTGTCAGTAGTTTAACAACTATTAGAATTGTAGTAATGTCTATAGACCAATTGTACTAGAAATAATTTGAAACAGTTTAATAAAGAATGTTAAACTATATTTAAAAACTGTAATTGAACTTCAATTATATCAATTATCTGATTCCAGTGGCCATTTGGAATAGATAATCAACAAAGTTTCCATTTTGCAGCAACAGCGCAAAAGGTTTCAACAACAATTAGTATTATGTCTGAGTCTAGTTCTGTCTTATCTGCTTTGTTTCGGAATGTGTTCAATACATTACGTTTTTATTCATTATTACCATACAATACATAGATTAAGAATAAATTAAACAAATAATACAACATTGACCTAATTGAGCAGACAGATTTTATTTATTTTTTGCAACCCTGATCTCCTCAGGCAGGTCTTTACGACCAGCAGTGATGCCTCTGATGGTCTCAGGGTGTAAGACGGGGCATAGGGTTTATACAAGGTCAAAAAGATATCTTAACATACCAGCAATACAATTTAAAATGTATTGTTAAAGCAATATCATCTTATTTTCTTTTACACCTACAGCGCACACCCTGAACAGTGTGCTTCTTGTTTACATTTTCCTGCACACTCAGATGCAGGACATAAAAACACTCTTTTGCTATTTATTTCATTTTGCAGCACATTTGCAGCACATTTATACTATAATATATAATTTTGCTTTACATCTTTACATTATTTATTTTTCTCAAGTCATTTACTTTTGGTGAGATAACTAAAGTTTAGTTCATTTTACCCTGGCTATGGACTGATTCATTATTAGTTGTTACAAAACATACACAAGACGGCGGATAGACAAACCAATATAGACCCCCCATACAAACAATTAGACAAACAAACATGAACTCGCAATAAACACCAGCGCGACAGCAAAGTTCATCCAGCTCATTTAGTCCGAATTAAGAGGTTTCAGAGGGGATAGGGAATTATGGATGGGGCACCTTGACTCGCGCGTCCACCCTTGTATACAAGTGCTAAGATCGTACCGTCCAAAAGCGATAACTAGCTTATCCTCTGTGACAACCACTACTCTATTCTAGTGGCGCTATGAACCCCCGACCAGGAGAACATAGACTTTTTTCCGCTACCCTTTCTCTCCAACAACAGCACAGTTAACTGTCGTCCTACACGACCAGCCTATACACCCGCCATCGTGTTCATCACAACGATGAAACACAGTTTTGTTTTACACTTGCTTGCCACTGCCCACCCGTGATCAATTAGCCTATAATTTGATGTATGCACACCGGACCGCCACCAGTTTGTCCAGCAACGTAGGGAATGCTCCGAAGCAATGTAGGGAACGCTCCTCTAGCAAGGTAGAGAACTGTGGCGCATCGGGTGATGCACGCACCTCGCGCTGCCCCGGCCTTGCCAGCAATGTAGAAGACGGTCACAAACAACGAGTGCTTTTAGACCATCTCATTTTTAATAGAGACGGCGGTGGTGTGAGTTAAAGATATAGACAAAAAGCTGTGACTTTCTCCCTCTCAGCTGCACGGCTGCAGCCACCCAGACACGGGGGGATATTTACACACACACCCGCGGTTGCTTCTGCAGCCGTGTTTAGAGAGGCGATGGGGGAAATATCTCGGGCTGCTTATTTTTAACTGCTGTGTTGGTCGCTGAAACCCCCAGAATTCGGCGATTCGTTCAATACAAATCTTTACATTGCTTTCATACAGAAGCTCCACTTTACTGATGTATTTCTTTAAGGTTTCTCCGAACATGAGCTGTGCATGCTTGTATGGTACTTTCGTCCCGAGCAGCATACACAGAGAAAATTGAAATTACACTTACCAGTTCTGAAGATTTGTTGGTATCCTGCCGACAACGCCAATTTGTAAGGGAAACTTCTGCAGCAATGGAGAGTCAGGACTCAGAGAGACACGAGGAGAGTTGGAGCTTTGATGTCAAACAATGATAGTTTATTGGAAGGATACGGCCAGAGAATTCATATCACAAGTCACAGCAGCAAAAGGTTCTGACTGCACGGTTGGGTTGTCATGTCAATTCTGATCAGCCTCGCATCTTGGTAGACCTTTAACTAGTTTACAGAGAGTTAATGAGCATATTGGGGGAGGCGTAAACATCTGGAGGAGACACAGGAGATGTCTCTCACATCTGTGGAGCTTAGAAAGCCAGCGTTCACACAGTCGTAAACCCCCCCATCAGGCCATAAAACTGACCCTTAAGTGCTGGAGCACATTTCTTAAAGGAGATAACAGAATATTGTTTGGTTATTAACGTCAACAGGCAATAAGGTTAAATATCTAGGAGTAAAGACAGAATTATTCCCTCACAGTTGGAGTTGATGTCCGTCTCATCTTTCTCCTCACTGCTCTCCTTGAAGCTCTCCTTGGTGGCCTCCCCCTCCTTCTCCCTCGGGCTCCTGGAAGGGCCGGCTGCGGCTCGAGGCTGGTAGCTGTAGCTGGCAGCACCAAAGGAGATCCCTGAGTTAAAGTGAGTCTCCTCCCCCTCCAGCAGTTTCCTCATAAGACCAAAGGAAACACATGTCAGACTGGACACACAGACTTAAAGCACCTTATAAATATGTTTGATGAGTCTACAAGTTAAGAGATCTGCTGTTGGGGTTGTCCTTTAGTCAGCACCTGTAAGCGGCTATCTCTATGTCCAGGGCCATCTTGACATTGAGCAGGTCCTGATACTCCCTCAGGTGCTGCACCATCTCCCCCTTCATGTTCTAGGTAGATTATCAGTAGTGTCAAGCACAGTTTTCTGTCTAAATTCATTTACTTGGCAAGTAGGGTTTTTATCCTCTATGATATGGGCTTTTCTGGGGTTTAACGGTTTGCCCTTCCTTTAGCACAATAACCTTTAAGGCTTAGCTGTACGTTCCCGTAGGGCTTCCTGTATCCGATTTAGCAGCTCACAGGTAATCTAATAAAAACGGAGGGTCAATTCACTAAGAGCGCTTCCAGTCAGTCTCACTGTCACAGACTTCCGCACACGAAGGGTCATGGTCTGACTTTAGACCTTCAACCTTAATTGTCCAGTTTAGCAAGAGAGCCTTACCAATTTATTATTAGAGAGACATTTTGACAAATCAAATCTGGGATGTTTTGCTAATATAGCATGGCTGTAATCGACTGCTAAGAAGTTGCTCAACGAACCACAATTATTTTATTTGTTTTTTTTGTGGAATTGTTTGTGTGTACATTGGCTGATTCTGCCGTTTGCGTTAATTGTTTAACATTCCAGGAAAAAATGTATTCACTGAGTTGAAGAGAGGATTGATACATCTCCATGAAGCTACAACTAGCAACGAGTTAGCCTAGCTTAGCACACATACTGGAAACAGCGGGAAACATTTCTCCTGGCTCTGTCTAAAAGAAATTAAACCAACCTACCAGAAATTCTGAAGCTCATCTTAACACATAACATCTTATTTAATTTGTACAATGAACCAAGTTGTGATGGTGTGGTTTCAGGATAGTTATGGACCATTTCCTGTCTAGTAACGGTGACTTCTTTAAGTTTAAAGGTCACCTATCATGCTATTTTTAGGCAATAGCATAGGTCTCAGATATATAAAAATATATATAAAAACATGTCTTTGAAGTGTTTTGCTCAAAATACCAAACAGATCACCCATTCTAGCCATGACTCATATCCCTCTATTTCACTTCCTGTTTCAAAAGTGCTGATTTGGGGTATAAAGCTTTTTTTTTAAAAGAAAAAAGATTGATAAATAAAAAAGAAGGGGCTGAGCTCATGCGGGAGATCCTACCGGCAGATTCTGCGGTGATGAAACGCCATATCATGGATTATTTCTGAAACAGTATGGAGCTCAAAGGCTTTCTCTCTTGCCGGTTATACCACAAGGTGAGATCCTTTTATTTCCAGCTTCTTCACACACATGCTCTCCAGTACAGGTTAGCTCTGAGTGTTAGCGATGCTAATATAAACACCGACCATATTACGTCCAAAACAGTGGGGCATTGTTTCTGATAGCAACTTTCTGATAGTGCCGTGGCTCCACATTTCCGATATTACGTCATATCGGACGCAAATCTGGATCAGCTCCGTTGTTCCCCCGTTTTTAGAGATTTGGGTACGGAGGAAAAGAGAGGTTTTTATTTTCTGACGCTGCGTGAGTTCCCAGACACACCGGGGACACATATTTATGTATAAAAGACATCAAAAAGTGCATTTTGCATGATAGGTCCCCTTTAACCTGTTAAGCCCGAGAGACCCCGGTACCGGGGCCCTCCCGCAACATCTTGCAGGAAACAGTGTCTGAGGGCATCTTAACATTTAATAAACTATGAATGTTTTATATCCATGTAACGGGAAGAAACTCATCTAACTGATCTTTTTTTTTTTTTTTTTAAACCCACAATGCTAACGCTGAGCCTCTGAATTAGCAACGAGTGAAAAATGCTAACAGATTACTGCACCGAAACTCACTCATAAAACCTTATTATTTATCCATTTCTGCACATCCAACACATCGATCTGCATCGTGAGATGACACTAGAATTCGATGGGTACATACATTATCACTCATATGATACAGAACTCGCGACTTTATAAACAAAAAACAGACATCAAAACATGTGGCGCTAGGTAGCTAAAAACGCTAACATGGCTTACCTGGGTTACTAGGTAAGCAGGGTTACTATGCTAAATTACTTTAATGAGCATTTTGTGTCCTGTGGTTCTCTATTTGATTCTGTCACTAACTCTGCTTCTGTGAACACTACAGTATGGGACTCTGAAAAACGTGTGTTGGAAAACCCTTTTAGTTTTACTCACCTTTTACTGTTGATGTTGTTCGTGAGCTTTAACCAAGTTAGATCCTAAGAAACCGGCTGGCCCGGACAACGTAGAACCTTTCTTTTTAAAGATAGCTGCAGATTTTATTGCTCCACCTCTCACTACTCTTTTTAAACCTCTCCCTCAGCACTAACCAATTCCAAAATTGTGGAAGTCAGCGTATGTCCTGCCTTTGCTAAAAGGAGGGGAGGCCACCTTATTAAATAACTATAGGCCCATCTCTAAGCTGTCAGTTCTGGCTAAGGTTCTTGAACGCTTAGTGAGTGAACAGGTAAAGGTGTTTTTATGTACAAATGACATCCTGTCTAAACATCAGTCAGGCTTCAGAAAGCAACACCAGCACCATCACTGCCACAATGAAAGTGGTGAATGATGTGGCGAGTATTTGAGATAATAAGCAGAGTTGTGCAGCTCTATTTATTGACCTTTCCAAAGCGTTTGACACCGTCGATCATCACATTTTAAAGCAGAGGCTGGCCAGTATTGGCATGTCCAGCCATGTAGTGGGGTGGTTTGTAAACTACCTCTCTGAAAGGTCCCAATGTGTTCATTTTGATGGGCTGTCTTCTGAGTGGTTGAACATTGCAAATGGTGTTCCCCAAGGCTCTGTTTTAGGTCCACTGTTATTCTCCATCTACATCAACAGTTTAGGTGAAAATGTGGATGAAGCTACTTTACATTTTTATGCGGATGATACCGTGATGTACTGTGCAGGTCCCTCCTTTAAGAAGCTGGTGTTAAATTACAGGCTGTTTTTAACATTATTCAGACTCAGCTCTCTGAACTAAAGCTTCTTTTAAATGTTGAGAAAACCAAGGTAATGCTCTTTTCTAAAGCTAAAAAGACACCAGAGCCTGTTTTAGATATTGTAACTACGCAAGGAAATAAAACTTGAAGTGGTTACCTGTTACAAATACCTTGGGATCTGGCTTGATGATTGTCTCACTTTTAAACTTCATGTCAATAACCTGCTTAAAAAGCTGAGGGTTAGGCTAGGTTTCTTCTACAGGAACAAGTCCTGTTTCTCGCTTGAGGCCAGGAAAAAGCTAGTCACTGTGACCTTTTTAACTGTGCTGGACTATGGTGATTTGATGTATATGAATGCACCTGCCAATTGCCTGGTCAAGTTAGATGCTGCGTATCACAGTGCACTGAGATTTGTGACAAAACTGTAAAGCATTAACCCATCACTGTACCCTGTATGCAAGGGCTAGTTTGCTTTCACTAACTGTACGGAGGCTCAGTCACTGGTACATTTTTATATACAAAGCCATGTTAGGGAAACTTCCATCCTACATCTGCTCCCTGATCTCACGGAAAATTGTAAGTGGCTACTGCCTGAGATCGAATGCTGTGGTTTATTAAATGTGCCAACTGCTAGGACTGTCTTAGGGAAGACAGCTTTTAGATGCGCAGGTCCTCTGTCTTGGAATAGTCTGCAATTAAATGTAAACTGAACAATCTGGTGCCACTAAATGTTTTTAAAGCTCGGTTGGATGCTAGTCAATCGGAAGCTATTGGTACCTGTTTATGTGGATAATTATGTAAATGATGCTGTATGATGTCCTTTTGTTGTTCTATTTATGTTTTTATGTTTCATTTGGAACTACTTGAGCAGGTCTCCCTTGAAAAAGAGATCAATGATCTCAATGGGATTTATCTGTATAAATAAAGGTTTGAAATGAAATGAAATGAACCTGTGTCGTTGTCTGGTCAAAAGTGGTCTTCAATGGCATTAAAACGATAAAAACGCTGCTGAAGTTAATCCATAGGTTAATCCAATGTGTCTGTGTCCCTTTAAAATGATTTCTGATAATCCATAAGCAATAACCTGCTTTTCCGTTTACAGATGTCAAAGCGAGAGATAGGTTCACTCTGATGCAAACCTGCATGCGCAAAGCCCCCACCTTTTTTTTTACCATGTGTGTGTGTGGGGAATTTCCCTTCGATTCGATTGGCTCTAACGGTCAGAAAGAGATGTCAATCACCAAAATCGACCAATGGGTTCCAGAGAAACGGTAAAACCCCCATTTCCACCCAAATCACCTCAGAGGTGGAGTTTTTTTTTGCTAAACCTCTCTAAAAAGGTCAAATGTCACTTGTTTTGCATCAATCTTGATACAGGGTACTTATAAAGCTAACAGCTTTACTTAAGCTGTGACATAATTCATGAGGAACTTGACCATGAGATCTGCTCATCTCAAATCCTCTTATTTCACAGAGTTGTAAACAGATATGACCTCTATCACGTAGACTAGGGATGGGTATCGTTAAGGTTTTAACGGTACTACTACTTTATCGATACCGCTTATCGGTCCGGTCTTTTAATGGTACTCTTATTGGTTCTTTTGGAGAAAAAAAAAAGGTAAACTAACTAAACAAATTGTGAACAAAACTAACATTGCATTTTATTTAAATTAAATACATAATATTTCACATCAGAAGAAACAACAATGTTTTAACAAATCGTCTTAAATAATGTGATGGACAGAACTGTAAACAGAATAGCTGAACCTTTAACAAAATATATAACTCAGTTACCTCTAATCATTAACCCATGTTTGTATAATTTAGTTAACTCCGTGTGCTGCTAGCATACATAACACCTGACGTGGAACCGTTACTCGTGGATAGGGCTACAGAGCTACTAGAAAGACAGTCGAACCCGGTGCATTCCTCCGTCTGAATGTGGTGCACTTTTGCTAAATGTTTAGACACATTGCTCGTGTTACCGCCCTTACATGCTAAACTCTTATTGCACTTTTGGTAACGAGCATTGTCCACATCGAGACGGGTAAAGTTTAACCACACCTCGGAGCGCGTTCTCTCCGCCATCTCCTCCGTGTGTTTTTTGCTGCATGTAGCAGCCGCGTGTGTCTAAACTGCTCCGCCCCCTCGCACACAGACGGGGGAGAGAGATCGAAAATACTAAAAATAATCATGGACGCATTTTGCAGTCTTTTTGTGTATTAGAAACGGAGTAGGTCACACTAAAACTGCAATATAATGTTTGTGTAGCAATAATACACATAACATATATTTTTTAGATGTCTCCAGTACCGATAAAACGACCGATAACGTCGGAGCTTAACGGTACCACGTTCTTTAATAATTCAGCCCCGGGGTCCGTTTAATACCGGGGCTCGGTACCCATCCTGTTGGAACAGATATCTCTGCTCCGCGCCGATCCTATATGAGTTTGCTTTAAAAGAAGGACAACTCAAAACAACCAGGATAGGGGTTAAACAATAATCTGCTTTAATGATAAACGGTAAGAATACAAATACACTTCTCAAAAGGGTAGGCCCACCCCCTGCTCTGGTCCAAATGCCGGGAGAACCTTTCATCTTGACGGCAGGAGCAAAAGAGAACGAACTAACAGATAGAACAGGCTTACATGCAGAAAACAAAACAGGAGGGGTTGGGTCAGCTGGTCATCTTTTCAGGTCATCTCATTGGGAGATGCAAAAGATGCTGTGTAGCAGCGAATCAGCGCGTGCCAGCAGAGGACCCGCAAACAGTCTCAGTGTGAAGCAAAACACATCTGGCGTTCGCTGTCTCATATTTCCTGCAGCCTCCACACACACACACATCCCCCCACATTCCAGAGACCTGAGTTGGGTCTAAAGAATATTCTCTTGCTCACATCTTACTCCAAATAATGGTTTTACTCCTCATATTTTCCACTTCTGGTTACACAGACTGCTATTATTAATACAAAGTAATTAAACACACACATATACTATTCAAGATATGTAGACTTCCCTGAAACATGACATACTGGAGATCTTAAGCAGAAGGTACTCTCATCCACCTAGCCCACTGTCCTGCATACCTACACCTCCCCCACAGAGCAATAAAACCTGTTTACTCCAAGCACCCCAGAATGTTTGAGCAAGTTTAGTCCTCACATTTATGAAAGGATAAAACTGAGAAATCAATACAAAACACAAACACAGGTATTGTTTGAACAGTATTCACTTAACTGCTACTATTGATAATTTCCAGAGAAACTCAAGGGGCCTCTTTTAATATCTGGAAGTTGCAACAAGACTTTCTGCCATTTCAAATGTAACACACTTCCCAAATATCAGATGATAATAATCTTCAATCCCTAACGTATACAGTGCGAACAGTGCTAGAGCTGACTGACTGGCTCTCTGATCATTTACAAAGTTGATGCCTAAAGTGTTGTATTTGAATTGTCGCCCTGCAGCTTTACTTTACTGTCTTAGAGCCTTCTTAAAAACTGCATGGAAGTGGTTTTTGCCTCAATCTGATATATCTAAATTGTTATTACCTCAAGGAATGCTTTTGTTTGTTGTTTATCTGTCTACAGCAGGGGTGGGGATCCGTATACGGCATTCGAGACCATTTTGTACGGCCCTCGAGGTAATTTATAAACGCACGCAAAAAAGAAAAAAATTAAAGAAATCTAGACCGCAAAAAAAATAAAGTGAGTGCCTGTTTTTCCTGGCCAAGGTCAGGGTCCTTGAACACAACACGAGCCTAACGTGTCATCACGTTGTATATGTCTCGTCTGACTGGGGTGTAGTGCTGTGGAAAGCCAAAAGTGCCATAATACGCGCGTATTTCCGCGCAAAATTACGCGCGAACATACGATATATATGATAATGAGCCCCTCCTTATGATTTCCATAGCCAATAACTTAAAAGTTTCTGTAACCAATCAGTGAAGAGTAAAGCCAGACCAAAGCAATCTGTCGATGAAAAGTTCCTGACATTGTGAGGCTGTGAATTGTACATTATTCCAGTTTTATGGGACTATGTATTCATTTACCTTTCAATATAATACATATATCAATCAATATAACCCGCCTTCATTGTCTGTTAAAATAAAATCGCCTTACCCTTTTCCTTAACCCTCTGGAGTGTGAAGTGAAGGGTATTTGTAGTTGTCTCCTTAAATCACCTTTTAAATGTACTTCTTATAACATGGCATGGTGTTACATATCAAAATGTTTAGTCTCTGGTCTTGCTAGAAATGCAAAGTCATTCACCTTAGAGCACTGTCTTATGAGATACTTAGCTTAGAAATCCAATTTTTGGAAAAAATTAACTCGATTTACTCGTCATCCATTTTTTTTGGTGTTTCAGATTTGGTTTACCAACTTTTTTTATTCACAAAAGTAGTGAAATATATGTATTACACTATAGGCCTATATAAATGTGTTATTCATGTCTAAAATGAAAATGGGTAAATTAGAATTTGGAGTAAAATAGTTCTATCACTCTACTTTCACCACAGAAAAGTTACATCAGGACTGATTCATGACTTCATATTCCATACTGTGGTTCATGTGATGTGTACAAATAGAAATTGAGCCTTACAATTTTTTTTTACAACCAACTATTTATGTTAACATAAGAAACTGTAAAATCTCAATATTTACAACATCAGAACTTTCTCAACGAACTATTCATTATAAATGTAAAGACAGGGGGAGCAGTGTCATGGTCTTTGTCTGTCTTCCAAGACAGTGGGTCTGGCTGCTGTGTAGGTGGGGGTGATGGTGCATGGAGTGCTGGTGGCTGTGTCGGAGGGAGGTAGGTGTGATTCTCCCAGGTTGATGCTGGTGGCTGTGTGGGAAGTACGTCTGCTAGGCGAGACTTCTTTGCTGGCTGGGTTGATCGTGATGACTGTGGTGGAGGCCTTTGTACCGAGGTGTATCTTAATCTTGTGGCAGGCACAGATGGAGATGGAGGCCGCTGTAGTGATGCTGGTCCTTTGGTCCTTGGTGGTGATGGCTCTGGTGAAGGCCCTTGAGCCACGGTAGATCTTGACCTGGGTGCAGGCTGTTGGAGCAGATATCTCTGCTCCGCGCCGATCCTATATGAGTTTGCTTTAAAAGAAGGAAAACTCAAAACAACCAGGATAGGGGTTAAACAATAATCTGTTTTAATGATAAACGGTAAGAATACATTACACTTTCAAAGGGGTAGGCCCACCCCCTGCTCTGGTCCAAATGCCGGGAGAACCTTATCATCTTGACGGCAGGAGCAAAAGAGAGTGACCCAAAGACAGAACAGGCTTACATGCAGAAAACAAAACAGGAGGAGCTGTGGTCAGATGCTCCTCCTTTTAGGCTATCTCATTGGGGGATGCAAAAATATGGCGTGTCGTAGCGTATCAGCGCGCGCCAGCCGAGATGATCCGGAAACAGTCTCTCAGTTTGAAGCAAAATACATCTGGTGTCCGTTATCTCACTTTCCTGCATAGACTTTCACACACACCCTTTTCTGCACATTCCAGAGGCTTGAGCTGTGTCCAAAGAATATATAAAAACCTCTCTATATTTAAGAGGAAAAATGTACTTTGTTCCTTCAACTATTATCACACAGGAATGTATAAAACCACACATATATTAGTGATAACATGATGCAACACACCTCTTATATATCAGGTGTCATTAAAATGAATATACCAAAAATACGCTGTATCAACTTTTCACTTCAAACCTTCAATTTTCCCTCAATCCCCCCTTTTTATCTCATTCTCAAGAGATAAACTTACACAAGGCATTTTGACACATATCCCCTGTCATTCTTTTCTACTGTGTCCGTCTCAACATTGTATAAATCTATCAGAAACTGAGACCAAAAGTACTTGAAATCTTTGGGAACAGAACACCACTTTCCATGGCAGTGAAGGAACCATGAGAGGGCAACCTGAGTGCTAGAAAGCAGTCTCCTTGTGTGGTGAATCATCACCCCTCCCCCCCTCAGAGGAATACGCCAACAAGGGGCAGCTGATAGGGAGAGGGAGATGCGGCTTTCCCTTCACTGGTGGAACTGATCAGAGAGAAGTAGACTCCTCTGCTGCCTCGACAAGTCCCCCAGCCCGCTGACAGCCGCTTCCGAGTAGTCTGCTGTAAGGATGTTTTCAGGGTCGTTCTCGTCCAGTCCACTGATGACAGCTTCCGAGTCGACCTCCTCTGCGAGGGCCACGTCCATCCTGATGTCGTCCCCGGTCCTAGCAGGTGGTTTCCCCGCCGCACACTGGCTCCCGTGGTACGCGTCCCCCTTTCCTCCTATGCGGACGGCATGAGAGATCCGCTGGGTCACTCGGTCGGGGCCGGAGAGCCTGGGGTTGAGCCACTTTGTCCTGATGACCTTCAGCCAGACGAACTCCGCTGTGTCGGCCTCCTGGGTCCCCCTTTGGCATCACCAACCTGTGTGGAGAAATCTGATACAAATCCCTCAAGCCTACGCTCAGGGCTCCTGAGCCCTCAGCTTTTTGACCCCCCACTGCGTATGAATACAGAATTCCAACAAACTGTCATCAAATGTCTTTCTATTATGAATTTAGATGAAATGTATATCCCCATAATGACCTAAACAATAAAGTCTATGGCTTTTACGTCTTTACCAGGCTAATTACATGATGTTGTCTAAATTAAATTCTGTCTCATTACATTACTATGTTTTAGCTTTAACTGTAATATGTTCTTTCTACATTTCAAACCTCAGTTACTTTAATCCCTGTTGAAATATTACAAAATTGTTTCATTATCACAGGTCAACTTTTTCAGTATTCCATTCTGGAATTACATCTCTCACAGTAGCCCCTTGGCCACTGATTCTGCATCTGTGTTACCTGTTATAACTCAATCAATATTAGAAACATGTCAACATTCATCAAACAGTATCTTATCCCCAGATATGGAGCAGGTTAATTCTAAAACTGTCAATCAATGGTCAGATTGAACAATCGAGTTGGGGCAGCAGGTTCCTTTCAGTCCCGAAATGAAAAATGTACATTGTGAAGTTTACACTCCCCCTTTTTACACATGAACTCATGTGTAACCAAAATCCTGTATGGGAAGAAAACCTTCAGGTAATAATGGATTATAAGAAAATACCAAACATTTTTCCCAAATGTACATCCATCCTTTTCCACAGTAAACACTTCAGTGAAATGAAGTGTTTCTCTCCATCTTTTAGTCCTAAAAGAAACAGAATCTTCATGTTTTAGTTTGAGTTTCACATTCTGCAAACTGCCACCTCCTGTGGGAGTGAAATATCAAGTAGATTAGAAACGGGTCACCTTTACGGTTTTCCAATTTTTGTGGAATTGTAGGAAACCTCTCGTTGCCCACGGAGCCCCAGAATAATGTGTTAGTCCAAAAGCATGCTTGATTAGTCATTGTTTTAAATCATGCAGTTGCACTGATCACATGCAGACATACACTCACATTCACACTCACACTGTCAGGTTGTAAAGTCTTGGTCAGGTTCACCCCAGAGTCAGTCATTGACAGTGCCTTCTCAAGTTACACTGTCAGTCAGGGTCAAAGGTCAGTTGGTCTCAGTCTTTTTGGCCATGTGTCGTGCTCTGCAGAGACTTTGATATTTCAGCATAGGCCAGTAGCCTTTGTCTACAAAAATCTGTCATATATGGAGCGCCATCTTTAATTAATTCACGATTACAACTATAATTTTCCAGATATCTCGAACTTTTCATCGGAACAGCGGTTTCCCACATTCCCTGAAAAGTGTAAGCCAAAAAATGTCACTTTCTTATAATACTACTACTGCAGTTTATTAACACCTAATCTATATTAAAATGTCTAATAGATCTATTTCAGAAACTTGTCTATATAATTATTATCTTGAGTCAAACCATTACTAGGACCTGTGTAGCTTTTCATAGGTCATTATACTCATTTATCTTCAATTCTGGTCTACATTAAAAACAATGTTAAATTCTTTAGCAGTGTGTGGAACCCTGGGTGCCTGAACACGCAACCATTACTCCTTACTTCATCAGGGATTAAAAAACAGAAGTAATTTCATCACTGGTTTGTAGTTGAATTTAGGAATTGTCACCTATGGTAGAAATGGATGTCCCTTTGAAGGTGGAGAAGCATGTCTTTAAAACTCATAAAATGATGCCTTGCGCTCCCTGTGAAGCTGCAAGTAAGACATAAGAACCACAGCAGGATGGGTTCAGTGACCCCACATTCCTTGAAATGATATGGCTTTTACAAAATCAAATATGCTGTTTCTATTTTTACTCTATTGTAAACACTACATTCTGGACTACAAACAACAGTTACTTCCCCCTAAAAAGTCTTCGTATAGTAATTTGTTAACATGATGAAAAGATTGAAGAATATGGTTCTACTCTGTCCCCCTTTATCCCTCAATGTGTTTTAGGATGATTTTCTCACTTCACTTTAATAGTTTCCTTTTTACTGCTATTTTCAATTTACCAATTGATTAATTCATGGTTAATACATCTTTTTTTCTTCACTTATTTATCAAGTCAATTCAAGTTCTTTAAATGTGCGCTTATAATAAGTGTGTTTATGTGTAAACTCACTCATTCCCGTTGATTCCCTTCCCCTCTCCTCTGGTTTATCTCAAGCCGTGATCCCGGCCACCTCACATTCTGCGCGACCAACTCCTCTGACTCTGACTCCTCCCCTTTGTCCATCAGCTCGCTGTAACTCTTTGTGGCAGCCATCTGCCCAGCTACATCTGCAGCCCCCATCATGCCACGGTTCTTGAACTGCTTTGCATTTCATCTCCTCCTTTACAGTCTCTCTGCTGCTTTATGGAGGGCGGATTCTGCTCTCATGTCCCACACTTTGTTCTTGTGCCAAATCTTGTGGCTCAGCTTGGAACTTCATGCCCTGCCTGAGGGACTGATGAGAGTAGATCTCTGCCTGTCAGCAAGCTGTTTGGTTCTGGATGCCACAGGTGGAGATAGTTCTGGATGCAGTTCTTATTGTTGTTGTTGGTTCAGCTCTGGTTCTCTGTCTGGTCTATTGAGAAGGAGCAGTCTCCTGGTTGGGATAGGCCTTTGCTTGCTCAGGCGGATCGGGGTCTTAGCCGTCTGACATGCAGAGAGAGAGAGTCCAGGTCTCGGGACGCATTACCTATAGAAATTCTAGCACACTGAGGTTACATAAATCCAACCCTTTCCACTCTGTCTCTTTCTAATCATACTATCTGTCTTAGTAGTTAAATGCCATCCAAACAACACAATTAATGTCTACTAATGATATTACAAAAACTCCCTCTAATAATCGTTTCATCCATTGTGACATATTTACCCAAACTAAGTTATTCAACACCTACATGTTTCCAGCATCACATATTTCACACACTATGAAAGAACCACCCTGTACCTAAAAATCCCACTGCTTGGTTGGAACAATAGTAAACCTGCAGAGCACACTAATCAGATCAGAGTAATGTAATTTGACCCAAGTGTAGGCCTATGTCGTTCCTAAAAATGTTAGCAAACACCAAACTCCAACTACAACATTTATAGATAAATTGATTTAGAAAAATGAAATCTTATGTAATTCAAAATGTGACAAAAGAACAATGATTTGTCTTACACAAGATTGTGGTCTAACAGAATGACTCTTGACCTCATGGGGTCAAATAACTTGGATGTGGATCATCCTGAACATGTGGCCTGAAGAACAAAAGGACCTCTTAACATGAACACAATGGACTCTCAGAGATGAGATCTAGCCATGAGGTGGCTGACTTTAAAATTAACTTTGCCAAATAAACCACATGCGTGTGGGTACATTATAGTTCGGAAATATAACACAAAACAACACTACATTAAAATAATAACCATTCAAATGAGCTTTGGTGAAAAGCATGAAAAACAAAACAACTTAATCTACTCTCATTGTTCGTGTACACCATCACTGTGTATTTAATCAGTAGTTATCGGTTGTATCTTTTACTCCAACCATTTCACCATCTAGAAATGCCAACTGGCTGGATAACTAGCTTAGCAGTATAGCACTGGCCCCATGTGACTGGGGGAAGGGGAGGGGGAACACTCAACACATGTGCCGATATAAACCACACTGCTTGGAGACTGAGTTCAATACAAATTAAACCATACGACTTGTAGTCTGGCTTCAATAAAAAATGTAACCAGCCAAAACCAGTTCATAACACTTAGAGCTGAACTTCACTGTTGTATGATCAATACAACTCCTAAATAACATTACAATATATATTTCTTACAGTGAGTTTGTTATCTAATGTTTAACAAATTGTCCTCTTTTTATGTCTAATCTAGGTGGAATAATCCACTATTATATTTAATTTGAATCAAACCTTAACCTCAATGTACTTCATATACTCAGTAAATCTCTTTTTACTTTCCCTCAACGTTACTGTATGCAATTAAATTCCTCTGAAATATAATTAAGTACAATTCTCAGTTAATGACAAATACCACGACATTTTCAATGCAATGCAATAGTAACAATCAGTTCTCAAAACTTCTCATAAAAACCACAATGTGACGTAACTGTGTCCCACAAAAACTATGCTAAAAACAACAAATTATAGTTTCTTATTTATTTAAATATCTACCACCTCAAATCACACATTGATCTATTAATTTTCAATGTTATTCACTCCAACTTCAGATCACTCGTTGATTATTCACTCCTTGTTTTAAATTCAACGCTCAGCAGCCATTTTTCAGGCATTAGAGAAGAGAGCAAACAGGAGAGAGAAAAAAAGGGGGGGGGGTACTCTCACAGACACCCCGGCTGGAGCAGGCATTCCAGGGGAAGGGGGGCTTTCTTGAAACAAGAATGACTTCGTATTTTTTATCTGACTAAGGCTTTTCTATGTTCAATAATATATTCTATTAATTCACAAGCACATAAATCTATCCTCCACGCTGTCTGTTCAGCTTTTAAGATGCGATATTTCTTTCAACAGAATGGGCGTTAAACGCAACAGAACAAGACAGTGAAAAATCCATTAATTTCAATGGCTTTTGAAGTTCGTGTTTCTCCTCTTGGATTTTGTACAGATAATTCACCTCCAACTCCTATGAGTCTTGGATTTATTATTCAGTTTAGTCATGGATAGAGACTCTTATACTCTACTTGACTTCCACCAGCGAAGTATACCCTGCGGGGACTCGATACCTCCACTAGGCGTAGGGACTCTTATACCCTTCCAGCCGCCAGAGACTCAATACCTGACGCTGAAATAATTCGCTGCTTCACTTGTAGCTAACGAGTAGCCGTATGATTCTGAAAAAATCTACGAAGCTTTAGACCGTTGCTTTATTTATTTTATAACTTTACCTACCTATACTAAACTATGCATTGCATTCTTTACCGTAAATGACAGCCGGAAATATCTTTGACAACTCTAACATTTAGCTTAGCCAATTTACAGACCTTCGATAGAAACAGGCGTCCGTTTTACCTTTCAGTTTTAGGATCCTGGTTTTAGTTGTCATAGATTATTCCAGGCATCTCCCTCCGTCCGCTGGCTGCTCGTGTTTTCCTCTAAAAAAACCTACTCATGACGTCACCACGTCGGCACGTCCTGACGTCACCACGTCATGACGTCATCATGTCATGACGTCATCACGTCGGGGTCACCATTTTGTTGGAGCAGATATCTCTGCTCCGCGCCGATCCTATATGAGTTTGCTTTAAAAGAAGGAAAACTCAAAACAACCAGGATAGGGGTTAAACAATAATCTGTTTTAATGATAAACGGTAAGAATACATTACACTTTCAAAGGGGTAGGCCCACCCCCTGCTCTGGTCCAAATGCCGGGAGAACCTTATCATCTTGACGGCAGGAGCAAAAGAGAGCGACCCAAAGACAGAACAGGCTTACATGCAGAAAACAAAACAGGAGGAGCTGTGGTCAGATGCTCCTCCTTTTAGGATATCTCATTGGGGGATGCAAAAAGATGGCGTTTCGTAGCGTATCAGCGCGCGCCAGCCGAGATGATCCGGAAACAGTCTCTCAGTTTGAAGCAAAATACATCTGGTGTCCGTTATCTCATTTTCCTGCATAGACTTTCACACACACCCTTTTCTGCACATTCCAGAGGCTTGAGCTGTGTCCAAAGAATATATAAAAACCTCTCTATATTTAAGAGGAAAAATGTACTTTGTTCCTTCAACTATTATCACACAGGAATGTATAAAACCACACATATATTAGTGATAACATGATGCAACACACCTCTTATATATCAGGTGTCATTAAAATGAATATACCAAAAATACGCTGTATCAACTTTTCACTTCAAATCTTCAATTTTCCCTCAAGGCACAGATGGAGGTTCTTGCTGCTAGGCCCAGGCAGCTGTGAAATCTGAAAGAAATATAGGACAATAATTACTACTAAGTTCATTAAAATAAAGTTCAAGTGGAATGTTTCTCAAGCACAAATACAGTGGGGCAAAAAAGTATTTAGTCAGCCACTAATTGTTCTCTCACTTAAAAAGATGAGAGAGGCCTGTAATTTTCATCCTAGGTATACCTCAACTATGAGAGACAGAATGGGGGGAAAGAATCCAGAAAATCACATTGTCTGATTTTTAAAGAATTTATTTGCAAATTATGGTGGAAAATAAGTATTTGGTCAATAACAAAAGTTCATCTCAATACTTTGTTATATACTCTTTGTTGGCAATGACAGAGGTCAAACGTTTTCTGTAAGTCTTCACAAGGTTTTCACACACTGTTGCTGGTATTTTTGGCCCATTCCTCCATGCAGATCTCCTCTAGAGCAGTGTTTCTCAAACTTTTTCATACCAAGGACCACTTAACCAATAAAAAAACACTCGCGGACCACCTAACTCCACAAATATAAAAAAACACATCGTTTTTCTAGAACAGATTACAAATCGCCTGAACATGGTACAAACAAGTGGCAACATGTTTGATGAAGATGTTGCGCTGGGCTATATCATGCAATCGAAAGTGAAACTTAACCTTGCTCCATTGCGGAGATATTCCCGCGAGAGGGCGGAAAACTTAAATTGATTAATTAATTTCAAATGTTACCAATATACTCACGGACCACTAGGGGGCGCTCACGGACCACCAGTGGTCCGCGGACCACACTTTGAGAAGCACTGCTCTAGAGCAGTGATGTTTTGGGGCTGTCGCTGGGCAACACGGACTTTCAACTCGCTCCAAAGATTTTCTATGGGGTTGAGATCTGGAGACTGGCTAGGCCACTCCAGGACCTTGAAATGCTTCTTACGAAGCCAATCCTTCGTTGCCCGGGCGGAGTGTTTGGGATCATTGTCATGCTGAAAGACCCAGCCACGTTTCATCTTCAATGCCCTTGCTGATGGAAGGAGGTTGTCACTCAAAATCTCACGATACATGGCCCCATTCATTCTTTCCTTTACACGGATCAGTCGTCCTGGTCCCTTTGCAGAAAAACAGCCCCAAAGCATGATGTTTCCACCCCCATGTTTCACAGTAGGTATGGTGTTATTTGGATGCAACTCAGCATTCTTTCTCCTCCAAACACATCTAGTTGAGTTTTTACCAAAAAGTTCTATTTTGGTTTCATCTGACCATATGACATTCTCCCAATCCTCTTCTGGAACATCTAAATGCTCTCTAGCAAACTTCAGACGGGCCTGGACATGTACTGGCTTAAGCAGGGGGACACGTCTGGCACTGCAGGATTTGAGTCCCTGGCGGCGTAGTGTGTTACTGATGGTAGCCTTTGTTACTTTGGTCCCAGCTCTCTGCAGGTTATTGACTAGGTCCCCCCGTGTGGTTCTGGGATTTTTGCTCACCGTTCTTGTGATCATTTTGACCCCACGGGGTGAGATCTTGCGTGGAGCCCCAGATCGAGGGAGATTATCAGTGGTCTTGTATGTCTTCCATTTTCTAATAATTGCTCCCACAGTTGATTTCTTCACACCAAGCTGCTTACCTATTGCAGATTCAGTCTTCCCAGCCTTGTGCAGGTCTACAATTTTGTTTCTGGTGTCCTTTGACAGCTCTTTGGTCTTGGCCATAGTGGAGTTTGGAGTGTGACTGTTTGAGGTTGTGGACAGGTGTCTTTTATACTGATAACGAGTTCAAACAGGTTCCATTAATACAGTTAACGAGTGGAGGACAGAGGAGGCTCTTAAAGAAGAAGTTACAGGTCTCTGAGAGCCAGAAATCTTGTTTGTTTGTAGGTGACCAAATACTTATTTTACCGAGGAATTTACCAATTAATTCATTAAAAATCCTACAATGTGATTTCCTGGATTATTTCCCCCCATTCTGTCTCTCATAGTTGAAGTGTACCTAGGATGCAAATTACAGGCCTCTCATCTTTTTAAGTGGGAGAACTTGCACAATTGGTGGCTGACTAAATACTTTTTTTCCCCACTGTATTTGTCTCTAATCAAAAATGGAAATCAATTCACATGCCATATTATGAGTTTTATGAAGGATTAAAGCCTTCTTCATTTACAGTATATAATACAGTGATAACACACACAACCCGGTTGACTGTACTCCCTTTAACCTGGCTCTGTTGTACACTGACAGGCACAATATTAGCATAGCATCAGCGCTATTAGCATTTAAATAATGTGAACAATGATGACCTCAGACCAGCATTTCACATATAACAGAATACACTTGAAAAGCCAAACTAGTGCACGGGAGTCATACACCTAGTAACATAGTAGTTTGAGTCCTACATTATACGGGGAGCGATAGCCTGTGCTAAAGAAGCTAGCGGACGCCATTAGCCACTGTAGTGGAGCCGAACTAGCTCACAGAATGACATTAAACTACACATAAAGAACAGTTTCAAACGCATTTCTTAGATCGAAATATGACATAATCTTTGTACACACTACTAACCTGTTGAACAGGAGAAATTAATGAAGCAGAGGGAAAGTTGCTGCCGTTCTAGCCAGAATGCCAAGTCTGCGGCAGACACATAATAACAACACTAGCCCGTCCACACAGCAGCGTGCGTTGAAAGCTTCACCATTCACTTGAATGGGGTGACGTCACTTTTTGCCGAACTGCATTGTGGGAAGCACTTTAGTGCCGGCATGGACATTCTTCCCATTGGGATATAGATGACAGGGATAGCATATTCAGGCGATGGGATTGTATGGCCTTTTTAGTATACACTGGCTATAGGGGTACACCAACAACATATACTTGCACATGCATGTATTGAACCCTAGATGGCGCTCTCCTAATAGGTGTGTACTTATACTGCATGGGGGGGCACCCACATCTCAATATGAGTACCCACTTACCACATATTACACAGTAACACAAGTATTCACTTACCTGTCTACTTATACTTATAAGGGGGGGGTGGGGGGGTGTCAGTCAACCCGATATGCTTTCCCACTTACCAAATATTTGTAGTGTTCAGAGATGGGGTCGTTACTAAAAAAATGTAATATATTACATATTACATATTACTTTAAAAAAAAAGTAATATATTACACTACTTCGATACTCTCTACATAAAGTAATTCGTTACTTTACTCGTTACTTTACTCGTTACTTTACTCGCAGGGCCGGCCCGCCCCTCCCTACAGGCAGATCACGCAGACTGCTAAAGTTTCAAATGTTCTCTTTAGTTCAGTTTCCATTGTCGCATAAGACTGATCCAGATCCTGAATGTTTTCCTATCTGACCATGGCTGTCCTCTGTCTCCTGCTATCTGTATTTTGCGCAGCATATCTCTGCTCACGCTGTTGCGTCGGCGTGTTCTCCTGCGTCTTGCCATGTGTCGCACTGGAACACACCGCAAAGACTTCAGCCGAGCGAGTACGAACTGCGCATGCGTGAGTGGCAATAACTCTCCCAACCAGCAGGCGGCGGTAGTGTGTATTCGTCATTCAAAACAGGCAACAACCGGAAGACAGAGAAGAAGAACAGACTACGTGATATAAACAAACAACAAATAGCGTGTGCATTAGCTTCACCTTAGCATGTGTTCTTTGCAGGTGTTTGTTGAGGTTTGACGTGGTGTTTACAGCAGTGGATAACAGCTTCTGGCCTGGACACAGTTTGCACCTCACCGTCATATTCCTGTCTATTCTTCGGACGAACTCAAAATAATGGGCATACCTCCACCCCTCGAAAGTTATCGCTGACTCAGCCATGTTTATGCAGCACTGCACGTGGAGATGTGGACGCGCGCGCAGATTACGTACATATAAACCTGCAGCGGAAACCCCTCTTGTCTGTCAGTGTGATGATTATGACTGATTTTAGTAAGTAACGAAGTAACGCGTGTCGGGGCAATGTTAGTAACTGCTGTAGTGTGATTACTGAATTATAAAAGTAACGCGTTACACTACTCCGTTACCGATAAAAGTAATATTATTACAGTAACTCTGTTACGTTCCCTTTTGGGTCTAGGGGTTCCAAAGGGAAGAATCACGACCAGAGTAGAATTGGTATACGTTAAAAGTGGTTTATTTGTAACTATAAAGGAACACAATAATATACACAAACAGTCTGGCAAAAACAAAGGGCCAAACTGTTACTATTAAACAAAAGGAGAACTCCAAAATAGAGCTGCACAGTAATACACAAAAGGAAAGAAAGTACCTCACTTCTAAAGTGGAACAAAATAATAAACAAAAGGAGACTGGGTGAGAACACAGCTGTTGCCGATCTACAGGCGCTAATCTATCCTGGGTCAAAGCAATACACACACTAATGCTGATCTACAGGCGCTAAGCTAACCTGGGTCTAAGCAATACACATACACTATACTACACACAAAACCCTACGACACACTGCTAATCAGTGTACCTAGCACAGAAAACCTGCTTAACACGCTGCTAAGCAGTCTAAAAATGCACAGAATATGGCGGCAACACAACGAGAGGCTGGAGGCGTCTGTCCCACAATACAGAGCCTCTAGAATGATGTCCTTGCCCGGCCTTTGTACTCCTCCCCCGGATGACGTGGCAGAAGCGGGCGGGGATTGGATGACGTCAGTCCAATCACCGCGGATGTTGCGAGGACGGGACGGCCAATGACATCTGAGGAACTGCACAGCTCATTTACATATACACACACAAACAGAGTTAATGGCACAAGGAAAACAGCGGAACAACGCGTTACACCCAACTCTGGTAGTGTTGTACTTATACTTATGGGGTGGGGGGGTGTCAGTCAACCCGATATGCTATCCCACTAACCAAATATTTGTAGTGTTGTACTTATACGTATGGGGGGGGGTGGGGGGTGTCAGTCAACCCGATATGCTATCCCACTTACCAAATATTTGTAGTGTTGTACTTATACTTATGGTGGGGGGTGTCAGTCAACCCAATATGCTATCCTACTTACCAAATATTTGTAGTGTTGTACTTATACTTATGGGGGGGTGGGGGGTGTCAGTCAACCCGATATGCTATCCCACTTACCAAATATTTGTAGTGTTGTACTTATACTTATGGGGGGGGTGGGGGGTGTCAGTCAACCCGATATGCTATCCCACTTACCAAATATTTGTAGTGTTGTACTTATACTTATGGTGGGGGGTGTCAGTCAACCCGATATGCTATCCCACTTACCAAATATTTGTAGTGTTGTACTTATACTTATGGTGGGGGGGTCAGTCAACCCAATATGCTATCCCACTTACCAAATATTTGTAGTGTTGTATTTATACTTATGGGGGGGTGAATGGGGGGTGGGGGGCCGTCAGTCAACCCAATATGTGTGCCCACTTACCAAATATTTCTATTGTTGTATTTATACTTATGGGGGGGGTGAATGGGGGGTGGGAGACCCTGCATGTCTTGGTCAGACCTTGTGGAGACAAACATGTACTTACATGTACATTTTTTCAATCAAATGTCAAACTTTCTCACATAATGCTGTCTGGAGCTTAGAATCTGAGTTTTTAAAGGACTTTGGAAAGGGCTAAAGAGATACTTTTTCACAGGGGGCTTCTAAATAGGGCCCAGGTCAGGAATCTGAAATATGGGAACCCTAACCCACCCAGAACTTTTGTTTCAATCATATGTCAAACTTTCTCACATAATGCTGTCTGGAGCTTAGAATCTGACAGGCTTGTGGTGGGGGAGGGGGAGAAAATAGAAATAAATTGAAAAAAGGTGCTTGGCGCTCCGAGACTTTGAGAGTGTGTTGCTTAACTTGTGTGGAACCCGCTTTCAAAATGTGGGGCCCCTGCGACCTTCAACAAGGTCAAAACGGAGGTCAGAGGTCACGTTTTCATGCCGTATGGTACTCTAGACGGCACAAAGGAAGGTCCGACAGCTTTGAGCTTGGTCTTGTTGGAACCGGCTCGGAAAGTACATACAGATTGATGCCTCTGTTTCAACTAAATGTCAAAGGTTACGGCTTAAAAGGGGACAAAGCTCTAGAGGTCAAAGGTCAAGTGTGGATGGTATACGCACTGTATACGCCACTTAGGAAGGTCTGACGGCTTTGAGCTTGGTCTCATTGGAACCGGCTCAGAGAGTAGATGCAGATTCATGCCTCTGGTGCAACTAAATGTCAAAGGTTATGGCTTAAAATGTAACAAAACCTTCCGTTAAGGCCTTTTGAAAAGCTGCTGTGCTGCATGAGTTTTTAAAGGACTTTTGAAAGGGCTAAAGAGATATTTTTTTCAAAAGGTGCGTGGCGCTCCGAGACTTTGAGAGTGTGTTGCTTAACGTGTGTGGAACCCGCTTGCAAAATGTGGGGCCCCTGCGACCTTCAACAAGGTCAAAACTGAGGTCAGAGGTCACATTTTCATGCCGTACGGTACCCTTTACGGCACAAAGGAAGGTCCGACCGCTTTGAGCTTGGTGTCGTTCGAACCGGCTCGGAGAGTACATGATTTAACCCTCTGCTACTCATAATGTGTAATGTTACGGCTTTAAATGGAACAAAGCCTTCCGTTAAGCTGTTTTCACTCTCACTCTTACACTGTAAGCCCCAATAAGTAAACTTAACTCAAAAAAAATTAGGGCAACTGATTGCCTCAAGTATTTTAAGTTAATCAAGTCAAAACTTACAATAGAATCGATGGGCAGTTCCCAAATCCACGTAAACATTACCATTGCGGACCTAATAGAGAAGCAAACGAAGCATATCTGAAAGTACAAGCCTGGACGGCAAAACTTTATATCCAGTATATTGCCATAAATATGATGATGGATTATCAGTAAAAATTTCTACGTGACACAAAGACATTGGATTAACTTGAGCGGCGTTTTTATTCCGTTGAACACAACTTTTGATCACAAATCAAAAAAGGTAAGACGCAATTATTGTAATATTTTTGAAACCGGATGTTGTTTACTTTCTCTTTTCTGGCTGATAGCTCCAGGAATTCGGGGTCGTACACTGATGAAATTACATGTGTGGAATCTGTGGAGTCTCAGCTTTAATCGGATATCTTGTTTGTGCAGTTACGATAAGTAATAAGGGCATTTCTACCGTGAGTGCTGTGCAAAAGTCCGTTAGCATTAGTTAGCATTTTTTCGCTCCATGCTAATTCAAAGGCTTGGTATTACTCTTGTGTTTCTTTTAGCTAAAAATGGTTCACATTGTCAGTTTGCTGAGTTTCTTACCGTTAAAAGGGTATGGAACATTAATAGTTTCATAAATGTTAAGAAGCCCTGAGACATAGTCTCGTAAAAAAACGGTGGGAGGGGTACACTGGGGGGACCCTCGGGTTTAAGAGATTAAAGAAATAAGTACTCAGTCTTTTTTTTTTGGGTTAACAGAACTCAATATTTATTATTTCAACCAAACCAAACACATTGACTTAGTCAACTCAAAATCACATAACTTAAAACTTAAAAACATTGACACAACTGATTGCCTCAAATGAATCGAGTGCGACTAACTTGAACAGCTTTACTAAATGTCTTATTTTCTAGCCCTCCTATTTAACATGCTGTCCTGTTAACATTTACAAGACAGTAAAATAAGTAGTCATAAAATAAAAAAATAAAATGCAAAGGCAATTGTACTTCTGGCACATTTTGGTTAAAACCTGAATAGAGCAACAACTTTGATAAAATCACAATGACAGTCTGAACCCTTTAAATGTAAAACTCTAAAATGTAAATGAATTACATTAACAAGTATCAAATCTTCATCTGGATGAGTTAAAGTGCAACAACAACAACAAACAAACAAACGCATAAACACACATTCACATGATTAATGCCGGTTAATCAGAAATATTTGGTATTATTAAAGTGCAAACAGTCATCCCTCAAAATCAAAGATACTTTGATGTGAACAATGGTAAACAGTAAACATTTTACATTAATACAACATGTACAAGTAAAAGGGAACATTGAGCAGCTTGGCTGAAAACCTGCAGCAACTGGTACAGCAGTTTAGTTTCTTAAGACATTTTTATTTCAGAAGGAAATCACTTTGAAGTAGAGGGAAAATGCCTTAAAATGCCCCACTCCACACCTGTTTTTCAGATGGATTTCTACACATGCATCAGCAAGTCATTCTTGAGGTAAGGCAATGTCCAAACATAGATTTGAAATTACACTTACCAGTTCTGAAGATCTTTTGGCATCCTTGTTCGTGTCGCCAATTTGTTACGGAAACTTCAGAGCGGTGCAGGAAACATGGAGACTGGAATCATTGTTTAATCAAACACCTTGAGATTTATTGAAAGTTCACAGAAACGGCCGGAGAGTCTCGCGTAGCCTATTCACACTACAACATGTGGGCAAACCACGCGGAACTCTGAAGAGACAAAAGAATAGATTTCAACATATATCTAAGAGGGACGGACCTATTCTAACTCCGCCTAATCAATGCCAGATAGTCAGAACAAGGGCTCCTCTGTGTCTACAATATTCATTATCCAGAAGAAGGAAGATGACCCTTTGACCTGTTACCCAGTTCAAGTTGCCGCAAGGGGATATTGCGATTTAATGGGAAGCAGATGTTTGTAATAAAGACAGGTTCCCAGGAACGCTGAGAAACTCAATATACCAAATGATCAGATTAAAATATTCTCTGACAATAATGTTTCAGTCTTACACAGTTGATCCCTTTGTCGCTTGCCTGCTTTGATGATCATTTTCTCCTTCATCTTGCATATAATGCACCAGGCAGGAAGGACTGGGCCAGAGCCTGCGATTG
Source organism: Pogonophryne albipinna (assembly GCA_028583405.1). NCBI lineage: Eukaryota > Metazoa > Chordata > Actinopteri > Perciformes > Artedidraconidae > Pogonophryne > Pogonophryne albipinna. The sequence goes on from CM053242.1 coordinate 33,256,394, forward strand.
GCAGGCCTGACCTTGATCGTAGCTTCTCTGTTTGGCTTCGGTGCGTGCTGCTAGGGATGGGCTCGACCTCGAGGTCCTCTCTAACGTCTTGATCTCCCTCACGTGCGAGCCGTCTTTCCACCTTCGTCATGGCCTTTTTGTCGGTAAACCTTCTGTAGCATGTGTGGTGGAAGCCAGCGTCCTCAGGAATATCTTCGAACTCGAAATCAAGACAGTGCTTGTGGTTATCAGCCACCACGTTCCGAGAGTCTCCCTTCAAGCCGAGCCACCGTTGTAAGCTTGTCCTGTACGTATTCCATCTTGTATTGGTAAAATAATCAACCTTTTCGTGCTTCACAGACGTAATATGCATGTAACAATGTCTGTGTGTTGATAATTTTGACTTTTTGAGACTTTCTGGTGCGTTTTCCTCGTCCCCGCTACTCGATGAAACCATGGCGGTTGCCATTTTTTCCAAATCTGTTTGTTGATACTAGTATATGCAGCTACCCAATTGGTGTAGCACGATCACGTGACGGACCGTGGCACTACTTTTGACCAAGATATTATTACGCTTTGAAGGGACTAGTTCTGCCAATAATTACGTGCCGAGAAGAATTGACAGGAATTTTAGCGACAAACTTTTTTTTGGTGGATAAGCATGACTCGTTCTTTTTTATGAACTAAAGATTGTGTAGTTCCACTTCTGTGGAGCTGACTGCAGTGGGGTTTGAACCTGTGATCCGAACACCAATGCTCTCCACTGCGCCACACGCGCCTCGCAGGAACATTTTAAAAAATCGTGATTTTCTGTGTGGCAATATCTTTTGACTGCAACTGTTGGAGATATGTTTTCTAAGTTGTTCATATTTTAGTTAGAACTATGTTTTAGAGAGTTGTTTTGTCAACAGACTACACATTTAAAGGTGAAAAACAGGTGTTCTACACCAAAGAATCAGACGAGCTACCAGTGAAACCAAGTGCCAGGAGATAAAACATATCCAATAAATGTTTTACTTAACTTCAGTATCGCTTCAAACAAAAAAAATGATTCAGTTCATTTGTATTTGGGTGAAGGAAAACAGACCAAAACCTCTGCAAATCACACAAACTATATGGATGGATAGACAGAAACAGGATAAGTGCAAAAAAATATTTGTATTTTAATGAACTATTCACTTAATATAGAGTGGTACTGTTAATGAATTAAGGAGACTCACTGTGCAGGTTTGGAGAAATCCAGAGGTGTCCTCTTGCATATACACAGGAAGGGCATGGATAACGGTGGTACGCCTGGTGTTGATGTCATGTAATTCCTATAACGATAAAAATACAAGCGTACAAACTGTTGACTGTGAAGTTTACTGAACAAACCTGTCAATCCAACAATCCAATCAGAACATATATCCACAGATAACCTGTTCACATCTTTAATGCAATCAGACAAATAGCAAAAACAAAGTGGGCTAATTGTAAAATTCAAAAGATATTTTTTTAATCTATCCAACGTTAGATGTTCAACCTTTGAATTGTAAAATAATCTCTTTACCTGTTCATTGTGGATTTTTAAAATTTCAGCCAAAGCCTCAGCTATCTTCCCAGATTTGGACGCCTTCTGTCTAAATATGGCCATCAGTCGAGGAAGATGGCGGTCAAAAGCAGCGTTGAACGTGTTGGGCAGATTCTGGTTTGTAATCCTTGGAACTCTGCATACACCTATTTAAAAAACAGAGCAGAAGGACAATACAGCAATGTCAATTAGTCAGTTCCAAATAAATCAAACTAGGTTAAAGTGGTATCCTCCTTACAAATGTAATAGATCCTCCAAGTTTAACCAGTCAGTTCCTTCCCTGTGGCAAGAACGAGAACTTCACCTGGACTGTTCTTTTCCTTGCATTACATTACACCACAGGGAAGGAGCTGGAACTTTGAAGATCTATGACACTCCTATATACAGCAAATAGCCACTATAAGAGTCACAGAATGTGCCATATGTTATCAATAAAGAAGAAAACAGGAAAAAGAGAGCTAATCCATATTACCTCAGACTCCATTTTGAGAGCAGGCCAGAGGTCCATGAGCTCGTTCACTGCCGGGCATGTCCTCACTATGGTCTGTCGCCGCAGTGCAAATGTGGTGTGCATCATCTTTTTAATGAGGGGTAGGTCCATCTCAGTCTTCTTGACTTCCTCAACAATTGTCTGCCTCAAGTGCTCAAGACTTGAGGGATCCTCTCCTTGGGGAAGGTTGAACAAATCCTATATTTAAAATGTAATGTAAGCTACTGCCTAATAACTTCTTAAACATCCATTGAGTTAATGTTAGTATGGTAAATTAATTCATGGACAACAAATGGACAAGCGTTCACTACCAAGCCTGTTAATAATCTGACATCGTTATATTCACTTTAACATTACCTTTCTCTGCTCTGCCCCATGTGTGTGTGTGTGTGTGTGTGGCCTCGCGCTTGTTGAACCCGTATACAGAGGTTGAAACCTGGGTGAAGGAGAGTGTTAAACGTTAGCAGCGGCTCTCGTAATTCAGCAGCGAGGAAGGGAACACAAACACACACAACCCTCCGCGCCTCGTGGTTTACAGTGTGGTTTATCCCCTTCAGACTAAAGCTGAACAAATCCTATATTTAAAATGTAATGTAAGCTACTGCTTAATACATTCTTAAACATCAATTGGGGAAATGTTAGTATGGTAAATGATGAATTAATGTACAACAAATGGACAAGCGTTCACTACCGAGCCTGTTTACAACTGACAACGTTATATTCAATTTAACATTACCTGCCTCTGCTCTGTTCCGTCCCGTGTGTGTGGCCTCACGCTCGTTGAAACCGTATAAAGACGTTGAAACCTGGGTGAAGGAGAGTGTTAAACTTTAGCAGCGGGTCTCTTAATTCAGCGGCAGCGAGGAGAGCACGGAGGGAGCCCACACAATCCTCCGCACCTCGTGGTTTACAGTGGATGAAAATATTAGCTTGCTAACTGTGAGCAAACTAGCTAGCTAGTGACCGTGTTAAATAGTGACTTTCAGTCCAATGCCTTTGGGGTTGCTCGTAGTAAATTAAGTAAATGGTTGGGTATATTATGACACACATTTGAGTATAAATTGATTAAACTAACATTGAAGGCTTTTAGGAAACCTACCTGTTATGTTAGTGTTTCAACGGCTGCCGTCACTACGAGCACCCACAACCACAATGCATTTGGCTGAACTTTTTGAATACATAATTAGCTCAGGGGCAATGACATTTTTCATCATATTTTAATGAACATTTCAACGTATACAAAAAGTGACAGCCCTACTTTGGCACCAACAGTTTCCACAACTACATATCTTACAAGTTAACATTATACAGTAACTGTGCAAATAATTCAGGCATTTCTGTGAATCTGCTGACTCAACCTATGGCTAATGCTAGCTAACATGCATGTATCTGGCTAACATCAACACTCTCTTTCACATGTTTAATCTCAAAATATTTAAAAAAGTGAAGAAATATGAATATTGCACTTACAGTGAGACCAATTATGCTGATTACCACCGGAAAGTGTGGAAATTAAGTGTGAAGATCCACCTTATTGCAGGTATTAGCCGCATGTGCTGCATCCCACTTTCGACAGTTAGTGACGGTTAGTGACGTCAGACACACAATAAGCATTAGAAATGAGTACAGTTCAATGTATATGTTTAAGTGATGCTTACTTAATCCGCCAAATAGTTCAAGTTAATCAAAGATTATCAGTTTACGAAACTCAAAAACGAAGAACAGTCACAGGAACTGAATATATTGAAGTTAGTAGAACTTTTTTTAAATTTAAGTTTACACTAATTAATCTATTTAATTATTTTGAACGTTCGGGTTTACAGTGTATGGTGATAGGGCACACCAATTTCCCCGCAGGCTAGACAGTCAAGAGTATTCTAATTAGCTTCGGCTTGTGGAGATGTGATGTGATGTGTCGTGTGTTCCCCAACTCCTCTCCAAAGTTGAGATATTCAATAAAATACTCAGGGGTGTTTCCTGAATTTTCATGCCCAAAGCCAATCACTAGGCCCTGGGTAAATTAAGACGCTGATTTCGGGCACTTTTGTCCACTTTCCCTGGTGCTAGAAACTCAAGTCAGGCATCCCTGGAATCGTCTCAGAGAGTAGATGATCAGTGGGGCCTTTTTTTTACTGAAACATGATGTTTCAATGTATATTTCCATTGAAAATGCGAACCGCTAGCCGCAAAGCTAGCATCACAGCCACTGCTCCGTTTTCGGAGACTTTGCACACAGTTTTCACACGCTATAAGTCTGGGAGTACTTCCATTCGCTTCGTCTTGATCTGTAGATGTGATTTGACGTGTCGTTTGTACATTTTGATGGCGGAAAAGATAGGAAAATGTCCCGTTACTCTACTGAGAACTCTTTATCATAGACAAACTATTGCTCGGTTTTGGATAATTCACACACGTTTTTCGCAAAGATTTTCACACGATAGGTGTCCGGAAGTACTTCCATTCGCTTCGTCTTGACCTGTAGATGTTATTAGATGTTTAGTTTGTTCATTTTGATGGTGAAAAAGACAGGGAAATGTCCCGTTACTCTACTTAATCAATAACTGATTTTGATATATAGAGTAAGCGGGCCAGCATATTGTCACGGTGGACAGTCATTGAGTTATCATTAACTGAATGTCATATATAGAGTAAGTGGGCTGCCATATTGTCACGGTGGACAGTCATTGAGTTATCATTAACTGAATGTCATAGAGTAAGTGGGCTAGCATATGGCTAGGGTGGACACTCAAATTGTCAAATTCTGCTACAAATTCATAACTTTTGATAACAACCTCTGATCGATTCGTGCTCAGTGTGTACCCCCCCCCCCCCCCCCCCCCCCCCCCCATTTCCACGTACCCCGCATCCAACGGTACCCTCCCGAGTCTCTAGGACGTCGAGAAGTGGAGCTATAGCGGATGCTTCTCTAGAATGAGTTATCATTAACTGAATGTGATATATAGAGTAAGTGAGCTGGCATATGGTAAGGGTGGAGAGTCATTGAGTAATCAATAACAGACATTGATATATAGAGTAAGTGGGCTAGCATATTATCAGGGTGGACACTCATTGAGCCATCAATAACAGACATTGATATATAGAGTAAGTGGGATAGCATATTGGGTTGACTGACACCCCCCCCCACCCTTAAGTATAAGGACAACACTACAGATATTTGGTAAGTGGGATAGCATATCGGGTTGATTGACACCCCCCCCCCCCCCCCCCCCCCACCCCCCCCATAAGTATAAGTACAACACTACAAATATTTGGTAAGTGGCACACATATTGGGTTGACTGACACCCCCCCACCCCCCCCCCATAAGTATAAGTACAACACTACACATATTTGGTAAGTGGCACACATATTGGGTTGACTGACACCCCCCCACCCCCCATTCACCTTAATATGTGGTAAGTGGGCACTCATATTCAGTTGTGGACACCCCCCCCCCACGCAGTATAAGTACACGGGTAAGTGAATACTCGCGTGACTGTGTAATATGCGGCAAGTGGGCTCCCGTATCGAATTCCCGGACATCCCCGACTGCTCCACCTGGTGGTCCGAGACGGAAGCGCGTCCTGATAGGGCATAATGGTTTAATTGGCACCTAAAATCGGGGGGGTCGTGGAGGGGTGGGGCTTGGCGTTTTCCCAAGGCGCGGGGACACCCCGTAAGGCGGCCGCATATTGCGGTGGGGGCGGGCTGGTCGAAATCGATCAGGTCTGCTAGTTTTGCTGGCGTGGCTCGCTGCAAAAGTTGAGAAATGTTCAACTTTTGAAGCTTCAGTGGAAGCGTCAGCCAATCAAATCCCGTTTATGCAAATCTGCCAGTACAAGCGCTAGCCAATCAAACCGCGTGTATGCTGGAAGAGACACACCACAGGTCATTTCCTCAAATTCCCAAAAATGGAGGAGAACTTAATCGGAGCGATAGGGAATCACCCGGTCTTGTACGATCAGTCCCTGTTCACCTACCGGGATACAAACCGGAGGAGCCAGGCATGGAGGGAGGTGGCAGAGATAGTGGGTGAAACTGGTAGGTTTTCGCCTGTTTGGGGAGTTTATATCCAGTTTACTTCGTAAACTGTATGTCGGGGGCGGGAGATTCATGTGATTGGTTGTTGGTCGCGTTGCTCGCGAGAACTCCCCAAGCTTCAGACACGCCCACCGCCAAGCTTACACCATAGGCTTAAACCATAGACTGTATATATAAATGGACGTAGGGTCCGTGACGTCACCCATAGGATTCTGCAGAGTTGCCGAGGAGCCCTTAGTAGGCGGAGTCGGCCACTAACGGCTCGACAGTGACGTCAGAGTTCAACTCCCGCCTGCTCCAGCCTGCTCTAAATAAGGGCAAAGAGGCGGAGCCGAGGCGCGACCTCCTGCCACCGAACTGGAAGTTCCAGAGCTAGCTGAAGCTACCAAGCTAAGCTAACATGCTCCCCATCTGCACACTGCCGTCGCATTTTACGTTTCTAAGGTGAGCGGACATTAAACTATTCAGCAAAACTATAAATAATAATCTAAGTTATTGAGTTTTTAGCATAACACTTCAGAATCTTAAAATCCCTTAACGTTTGTATGCAATTGTGCTAAATTCAACACTGGAATCAAGCAAATATTAATATGTTTGCATGTCATTGGTTATTTATATTTTGACATCACTTAATTATACGTTTAATACATTTAAGTGAAGCTAAGGTACATGTGATGGTAGCTAGTTAGTGCTCTTACCTGTGAGGCCTCCTCCAAACAGCATAATAATCAGACTGTATCATTAAAACTAAGTACCAGTTCTAGATCCTTGATTTTAGACAAACAATTCAAAAGACAAAATGTATTTAAAGACCAATCTTTATTTGAATGTGCCTCTTAACCTGAGATATTAGTTATACAGTAATAGTATTGACAATCTAAAAAAACTGAGCAACTCAACCGTCAACTTTATATTTCTTATTGTCTACTCTAAAGCATTTATTATTTTCATTTTCTCCCTCTCATATTCAGTGTGGACGGATTGAAACAGCGTGGTGTCCAGAGAGCTGCAGAGACTTCAGGGAGAAACCTCTGTGTGATGGACGTCCTGTCTGTTGGTTTGGAGAGGACTGAGGGTCTTTCATCAGCGAGGAGGACCAGGCCTGATGGAGGAGCCCATGCTGGGCAAAGCTGATACCAACTGCACAGGCCTAGTCTGTCACTTTATTTGACTAAATGTGTTTACTTATACATTTAATAGGTTTACACCTTCTGTCCATATGTGCTTTTTATTTAAAACATGTTTGATTAAGTTTTGGTTCACATTTCAATAAATTGTATTTGTATTTGCACTCCTTTCGTCCATTATTCTTACTGAAAATGTTAGATTACACATTCACATCTGACTGAATATTGGCCCCATTTATTTGTGACGTTGCAAACTCTGCGGTACAAGGCACAAGTGATGTGAAGCTCATAAAGTGAGGCAAATAGAAATAATCAGCTGATGGAGTGTAGATGTAGAAATAGCTGCATTCGATCAGCTGACTAAAAGTAGTTTCTTAGTGAATGTCCTGTACTGGTCTTAAAATCTCATAACATCAGCTTTTAATGTTCCTCTTGGATGTTCTTCTTGACCCTCAGAGAAGGAGAAAATGTTGAGTCGTGTCTTTCAGGCATGTCCTTTCCTAACAAAAATGACAGGAAACATAAAACATATTATTGCAGAACAAGTGTGTTATTTATGAAAGCGGTGTGTTTAGGGCCTGTAGATATCATTATTTTGTAATTTTAATGTTTTTTTTTTATTTCAACAGAGCTACAAAGACAATCAGATTATGAATGAACAGTATGAAGTTCATCAACATTGAAATATATGTTATTATCAAAATAATATTTAACTGGTATCAAAACGTAGTGCAACTGTAGAAGCTTGCTCTGTTGTCTCACTGAAAGAATAACTTTTACCACGTTTTTTCAGACAATATTGAGAAATAAATAGTAGCAGTTCTCAATATGTGTTAAATATCTTTGCCTTCAATACATTAAATTAGAAAGCTGACAAAGTCATATTGCTAAATATCTAAATGTAACTTTTTGCATGGAAAAAACCCTCAACTTAACTGATGTGTAGGTGATCTAGTATTTAGTAATGTTTGATGGAATGTATATCAGTGTATTCAAGTCAATACTTAATTTATTTAAACCAATATCTTTCTTGATTCTTTGTACAGTATGAAAAAAAGAGTCTTTGTACCTGTGCTGAAGTTCACTGCTGTGAGGAGTCCAGTTCTGTCTCTCACTCTCTGGTCCAGCCTGTCTGCATCACCTGGACACCTTAAACAAACAGATATATATGTAAAGTACCATGTGTACAAACAATATAACTGATTCTCTTCTGTTGAACATGTTGGATTGTGTATTGTCCGAGTCAGGGTCCTTTTTATTTTACTGTAACTTTGGAAGTTGTGTTACCAATGCTTACTGTTTATTTGATACCCATTTGGTAATGCAATTAATAAAAACAACAAGGTTTGGGTTCGTTCTTCAGATATGAATGTGACGTTAACGTGTAAGCTCAATAATGAACTCCAGCTCAACCAACCATATTGTAATTTCTAACCTAATCATCTTGAAATATGACATTATTATTTGTAATATACACACATCTTATTGTGAGGTTGATTTCACATACACTACTTCGACGTTAGCTTGTCTACATACTTGAGCATAGCCAATTTAAATTAACCTTAGCGATGCATACAGTTCCAACCTACATAATAAAATATCTCTCTAAGTTACAAGGATGACCTTATTTTATCAACCTCAAACAGAAGCCGTTTGTTCTACAGTATTATCCCACTTAACCCTTAACACTTGTCTATTTCGTTTTAACCTTTATATATATAGTCTATGATTTTAACTTGGAGGCTACTATTAGCATCGTTAGTACCGATGTAGCTACCACTCGCTTACACGCTAACCCAAGCCTTAACAATCATTACGTAGCTGATTAAAATCATTAACACATAAATAAAGTACTCGAATTTCACTTACCGCAAAACCGCATTCATGCACCGTCTGTTTTAACCGCAGAGCGAGTCACAATAGTCCGATATATAAGCATGAAGAACAAACAACCACGGCCGGCTTCAAGTTGTGTTCCCTGGATGAACTGACCAGGCAGAGTCCCTGTAGCTAGCTTCACGGAGCAGCTAGCAGAGAGACAAGAAGCTAGCAGCAGCAGTCACTTTACAGAGCTGTCACTCAATGTGACCACGCCCTAATATATGCATAACTTTAAGGCTTAATATTAATTAAACAGATGAGTTGAGAAAAAATTCATCCCCCCAATCCATATTCATGAAGGGGGGATCTAACTATACAGAGAATATGGTTTTTTGAACCACGATGTAAACATGTTTATTTCTGCTGTAAAGTTGGGCATTTTAACATGGGGGTCTATGGAAATTGCTCCCTTCTGCAGACTGCTCCTACTGGCCACTAGATGAACTGCAGTGTGTGGCACTTCTGTATTGGCGTCCTGGCTCTTCCCCAGAGTTTGCCGCTTGGCTTAAACGCACGCTGCTGTGTGGACGGGCTGTTACTCTACGGCGCACTGAGGCCTTTCCGTGTCCTATACTGCCCTCTGCTGTTTGTAATGATATACAATATTTAACATACATGCCTTGGAGGCCTTGGAGAGTATAACTTAATTTATACAAGACAATATACATTGAAAATGTAACCACATATTTATGCGGTTATCTGAATCATATTTCTACCCCTTATATTCGAAAATATATGATTAAATACTTAAAATATGCGCACTTCGACGCTGCACTGCGTGGGTGGACTCCAGAGTTATATCTTTCAAACTAAATCTATCCACTATCTGCTTGTAGACTAACGTTCTATGGGTCTAATATCCGGGAGGGCCGGGTTCGAGTCTCGGAAAGGAAACGTTTTTTTGTATTATCTATTTTCATTCACTTACAATCTTTGTATTAATGCAACGTATTGCAGGTTCTGCTTCACCTTAATTGTCCCCACTGCTTGGCAACAGCTGTCTGTTCTCCAGTTTTTTAAGGTGGTAGCCTATCGCCTGCGTTCATGTTTCAAAGAAATGGGAATTTATCAGCCTCAGATGTATTCATTTATAAATAAAAATAAAAATTGAAATCGAATTTGTTTCTTTTCAGTGCAATTGCACATTGCATCATGTTGTGTTCTTTGTTCCGTTTTAGAAAAGAAGGATTGTTTACTTTTTTCGTTGTCTACTAAACCGGAAAAACAACATAATTGTGCGGTCACAAACTTAGGAAAGGCTGAACTCCTAGGTCAAATAGTTCAGATAACCTTACAGTGGAAGCCAGGCAGTGCAGAAACAATACACTAATGGAAAACCCGAGAATATTGGATAGAGTACAAGAGTGTTAGGGGATCAATTGGACCTCCATTTTAGTATGTTTGAGTTGTGAACAGCAATTATTAGTGCTCGCCAAACCACTCCTGGGAAAGATGGTGTTTGTTATAAAATGTTGGAACACATGACATATAACTCTCTAGCCATTGTGTTAAGATTTGTTTAACAGGGTGTGGGATACTGGTCAACTTCCATCAATGTGGAAACAAGCAATAATAATGCCCATCCTAAAGCCAGGGAAAGACCCTTCAGATCCATCCAGCTACAGACCTATTGCCCTGACATCTCATTTATGCAAAATCATGGAAAGTATGGTTACAGGAAGGTTAACGTATATCTTAGAAAGTAAAGCTCTGTTATCGCCATATCAAAGTGGGTTCCAGAGGGGTCGGAATACAATGGATTCTATATTGTGCTTAGAATCAGATATCAGGAAAGCACACACCAACAAGGAAGTAGTGATTGCAGTCTTATTTGATATTGAAAAGGCATATAATTGGGTTATAAATGTTTTACTGGACAGAAAAATACAAGTAAGAGTAGGTGCAGAATATTCAAGTGTTTAGGCTGTGGAGAATGGTACTCCACAAGGTAGTGTATGTCCATTGCTATTCAATATAATGATACATGACATTTTTACTCAAGTTCATCCAAGTGTGGGGAAATCTTTGTATGCAGATGATGGGCTTTGTGGGCAAAAGGCTGCAATGTAGCACATGTTGTAAAGAAAATACAAGCTGCAATAGTTGAAGTATAAAGTGGACAAATAAATGGGTATTCAAACTGTCAGTAGCTAAGACTCAAGCCATTTGTTTTACAAAACGGCATAAGATTGCTCCTATATCATTACAACTGTATGAACAACCTCTTGAACAGGTAAACACAATAAGATTCCTTGGTGTTTGGTTTGATGGAAAGTTAACATGGAGTAATCATATTGGAAAAGTTCAAAATAAATGTAAAAAGGTCAACAATGTAGCCACTTCGGTGTTTGGCGGGACAGGAGTGGGGAGCGAGTAGGTCATCACTACAGAACATATGTGACCCGCTCTATCGAAATCAGTCGGAGTTCGCAACGGCTCATTTAAAAATAAACGTGGATTTGCGTAAAAAACTATTTTTTCGGGGTTTGGGTGTTTTGTTTGATTTTAAACAAACAAAGTCTTGGCTTTCAGAATATGAAACTTTTATTTCCAAACTCACACGATAAATACATTCTTTAAGCTTGTAAAGGGAAGATGACAGGCAATCTGCTCTTCCGCTTACATTATGAATGTAAGCGCCGTAGAGTAATCATAAATAACACGGCAGGGTCCGTTACAGTTTGTTTTCATCTGATTTAAATTAAACAAAGTCTTGGCTTTCAGAATATTAAACTTGTTTCGGCAAATTCAGATGATAAATACAACTTTGAAGCTTGTAACGGCATAATTACAAGCGGAGAACGGAGTAATTTAACGTCACAGCAGGCATAACAACAGCCGGTGTTTCTCGTGAGTATTTTCCCCAAGAAACAAACACAATACACAGAAACCCAAAATTACACAAACACACACACACACATGTATACACATGCATACACACACACACACACACACACACACACACACACACACACACACACTCGCGAGCTTCCCCCAGACCAGTAATCCAAACGAAAATATCTTCCCTCCGTAGTATTTTGATCATTTGCTCAGATAATAATCAATCAGATCGATGGATTCCAGAGAAGAGAAAACTTTGAAGGCCTTTTTCTCAAAATGATGACTCGGTGACAGTCATTATATAATGTGACATATTTTGCTTAATGTTTGGAGTACAAAAACAATCCTGATATCATTAGAAATCTAGGAATATCCTCTTTCCAGCAGTGTATACAACTCAAAATGTGTCTTCGGGTCAATGCGACTGATTTCGATAGAGCAGGTCACATATATTGGGCACTCATGAGACTTGTATTAGATTATGGGTGTACAGATGTAGCACCTCATTTCAGACTCCAGCTTACAGCTTCCTGCCTACGACCTGCCTAAGACCAGTATCGAGGAATGTTAAGCCCTCCCACTATTTTCCAAGAGGGCCTTGCCAGATTTTCAAATTCAGGTTTTAACCAGGAGATGGCGCTTCATTCACAAATACAGAAAGACAAGTTTCATGGACTTGCAGTTGTGTTTTGAACAGCATTTGAACACATCAATATTTTAGATCAACTAAATCTTGTAAATCTTGTAATTCAATAATATATAGTCTTTATATATTAAATAATCATAATAATAATGTAAATGTTTACATTACACTTCTTTATTTGTTATGCTCATACTTTTACCTTTACAATCGTTTGCTTTAATATGCAGTATATTTTTTGTATATTTTTGTGTTTGCTTCCTCCTGCTCCCTTTCGGACACAAACTGTATGATTTATTATTATTATTAATATGAAGATATTATTAAGATAAGATAAGATGTTACTTTATTGATTGAACATTTTAGTTTAGAATGTGCTGTCCCACGGTAATTCAGAAGGCTCACAGGTCACATTCCGACCATTATTTAAAACAATACTGTAGGTGCTTTCCCACCATCTACAGTTTGATTTGTATAGAGGGAGCTCTGTGGCTGATTGGCCGGCGATTAGGTGTGGCGCATTTATCATAGGTGATCAGAGCTAACTGCCTGCAGTCAGAATTCATTTAAAAAACAGGTCTGATTTTAAGCTTTTATCTTCAGTAGACTCGACTACTGTAATGGTGTCTTCACAGGTCTCACTAAAAAATCTATTAGAAAGCTTCAGCTGATTCAGAACGCTGCTGCTCGAGTCCTCACTAACACTTAGAAAGTGGATCACATCACTCCTGTTCTGAAGTCTTAACACTGGCTTCCTGTGTGTCAAAGAATAGATTTCAAAATACTGCTGCTGGTTTATAAAGCATTGAATGGTTTAGGCCCAAAATACATTTCTGACCTACTGCTAAATTATGAACCATCCAGATCTCTCAGGTCTTCAGGGACTGGTCAGCTTTCTGTCCCCAGAGTCAGGACTAAACATGGAGAAGTTCAGTTATTACTTATTATGCTCCAAATATCTGGAACAAACTCCCAGAAACCTGCAGGTCCGCTGCAACTCTTACTACTTTTAAATCCAGGCTGAAGACTTTTCTTTTTGTCGCTGCTTTTAATTGAACTATTCACATCTTAAACTGCACTGTAACTTTTATCCATGTATTTTTTCTTTTAATGTTTCTTTTATTATCTTTTCTTTTTAATGACTGATTTTAAATGCCATTTTCTTAATGTCTTTTTGTAAAGCACTTTACATTTCCGTGTGTTGATTTCGTCTTTATTATTATTATTAATATGAAGATATTATTAACAATTAACAAGTAACATCTTATAAGATGTTACTTTATTGATTGAACATTTTAGTTTAGAATGTGCTGTCCCATGGTAATTCAGAAGGCTCACAGGTCACATTCCGACCATTATTTAAAACAATAGGTGCTTTCACACCATCTACAGTTTGATTTGTATGGAGGGAGCTCTGTGGCTGAATGGCCAGCGATTAGGTGTGGCGCATTTATCATAGGTGATCAGAGCTAACTGCCTGCAGTCAGATTTCATTTAAAAAACAGGTCTGATTTTAAGACTATTTCTGCGCTCATAAAGAATGATAAGAATAAGAATAATGCGTATTGAACTGGTTTCATTAATTAGTGAATTTATTTAACACTAGAACCGCCAATCGTGTCAATTTGTGTGATGTGTGTTGTGTGTGTGCAATGTAACTTTTTTCAATAAAATATTAAAGTCTCTTACAGTTACTTTCGTAAACCTGAAGTGAATACATTTTGGATTACTTATTGGAATTATTGGTGGAAAGATTTCCTCACAACATTTAATATTCATTACTAAAGGAACAGCCGAATCATCACAGCGTACAAAACCTATTACCGCCGCAGATGGACCAAAAAAGGGAGCGTTTGAAAAAAATGCGCGGGTCCGCTCAGTGAAACAATAACAACGAAACATGGAGGAACAAAAGTCTGCTTTTAAACCTTTATATATACAGTCTATGGTTTAAACCTACAGTTAATTTAGCTGCTGGAGAAGAAAGATCAGGGTGGGAGGGGGGGGAGAGAGCTGTGGCTGATGGGCCATTAGTTGTGTAAATACACAGCTGAGAGCTGCCGTTTCATTCAGACTGTTTAAAAAACGGTAACAACGGACTATTTTTCTTAGCGGATGCATGTCAATTTAAATCAATACATACAACTATTTTTTAAATCAATAAAAACATTTTCTAAATCCATAAAAGCATTTCAATTAATATTGGGAGTCATGTTGTTACTTTGTTGAGAATGTGGCCATGTAATAAGCGGGATAATTTGCAGCGACTTGTTCCTTATGGGGAAAATAACACCCTTCATGCTGATCAAAATCCCTCCGCTACTTGTCGGGATCATGGTCGGGATCCTGATCTGCCGACGAGGCTCCATTAAAATATAAATATTTTTAGTGAATTACTGAGTTTAGGCACGTTAATAACGTTTTAATGAAGTTGAATACAGTATATTCATATGTGTCAGTGATTTCATGTCAATTCGGCGAACATAAACATAAATGATCGTGGTGAAGATGATGATTAAATTAGGATAAAAAATCGAGAGCCGGGCTGCATTTCCTCCCGTTCGTTTTTTTCGACTAAACAACATTATTTTGTTAAATAACAACATGGTGATGTTTTGTAAATTATTACATGTCTCTTATTTAGCACAGAGTATGATATCCGTGACATATGGATCTTAACAAAGTTCCGCTGTACATCCAGCGTACTGTATCTGACTTTATTTCACATGAGCTCCAGTGTGGAACCCCACTGCACCCCCTGGTGGATCAATGATCCATTGCAGCTTGCTTCATTATAATTACATTTAATTATCACGGGGCCGGTCTCAAGTCAAGCTGGAGGTTTTCCCTTGAGCGAGGGCAGATCACGTACCAATCACGGCCCTCGCGTTTCAAACTGTCCGAAATTAGGTGCTACATCTGTATAGCGTTCATGTCAGCAGCAGAATTGAACCTTAAAAAGCTGGATGTCCTACACGCTCAAGCCCTGAGAATATGTAGTGGATCTTTTAAAACATCTCCAGTATCAGCAATACAGGTGGAAATGGGAGAAATGCCTTTCAGAATAAGAAGAGTGAAGTTAATGTTGGCATACTGGGTAAACCTTCAGGGGCATTGTGATAATCACCCTGCAAAGAGTATTTTTGAAAGATTGCTGGGAACACAAGGAGTCACATTTAACGAGTTTTGGATGGTTTGGTGATGTTAAAGCAGCAAGTATAGGTTTAGATCAAATACAGTATTGCCCCACAGTTCCAATCTCGTCCATTCCACCCTGGTTATTCCCATTGCCAAGTGTAGACCTCAATATACAAAAAGAGTTAAAGGAAAAGAAAGAACTACCAATATGGCACATAGTCCAGAAAATCACTCAGACTCAACAATCATATTCACAGATGGCTCCAAAGATACAGAGACAGGGCATGCAGGGGCAGCAGTTTATATCCCAGTGAGTAATACACATATAAAGAAAAGGGTAACAGACCATGTGTCAGTATACACCACAGAGTTGTTGGCATTGGTACTGTCATTGAAATGAATAGAGGAGAAAGAAACACATAACAGTGTAATTGCATCTGACAGTTTTTCAGCATTATCGAGTATACAATCAGGCAGATCTTCATTTAGAATGGACATAATAAATGAAATATTTCTAATTTTATATAAAATGCAAATCAAAGGCATACCAACTTGTTTCATCTGGGTTCCTGCTCATGTTGGTGTGGAGGGTAATGAACAGGTGGATATTCTGGCCAAACAAACACTCAGAATTACGAACACAGACATAGAAGTTCCAATAGCAAAGCGGAGGTTAAAACATACAGAAATATAATATGCACAAACAACATGGCAAGAACGTTGGGACATTAGTGATACAGGAAGACATCTTTATAAAATGCAAAGGTATGTGGGGGATGGAAGGAAGGTGGGGTTTAAAAGAAGGGAAGAAAATGTAATTGCATGTAATGCAATCATACATACGTATAATAGGAAAGCATCCAACCGGAAAATGTATACACTGTAGCCAGCCAGAAACTGTTGAACATGTTTTACTGCATTGCAGGAACTATTTTACTCAGAGGAATGTGCTTTTCCAGACACTGAAGGAAGCAAACTACCATGAATTTTCGCTATCAGGGCTGTTAGGGAAAACATCAGGCAATATATCTTGTGAGATTATTACATTTCTAAGAGAAATGGATACATTGAAAATAATCTAGAGTTTTATTTATTTTTTTATTTTATTTTATTTATTATTTTCTGCATAGACTCTTGTCCACACTCCAGTCCAGTTGGTGGCGGTAATGCACCCACAAGTTGGTGTGCCAACCGCCAATAAACACCAAAGAACAAGAAGAACATCATCGAAAAAGAATCAGAAGCAGTACATAGTGGGGAGCATCTCAGTGATATTCATAGGCAGCAAAAACAGCAGTTACTAGCAGAGAATGAAAACGTGAAGGAGAAGAGACAGGATAATAGGTCAGCTCTTGATGTGGAATTTACAATGTCAGAACTCAAAATAGCCTTACAAGGTACAGGATATACAGCCCCAGGACAAGACCAGCTATGTTATGTTATCTTTAGACAGTTACCTATGGAAACTATGAAAATGGTGCTGAGTCTTTTCAATAAAATCTGGAGAGAAGGAGATATGCCAAGTGAGTGGAAAACAGCAGTCGTGCTACCATTCAATAAGCCAGGGAAAGATACAGCTAACCCTAGTAACCACAGACCAATAGCTCTTACATCACACCTATGTAAATGGATGGAAAAGATCATTGTCCGTAGGCTCTCACATGTACTGGAACAGAAAGGGCTGCTGGGTAGTTTTCAGAGCGGATTTCGTAAAGGGCGGTCCACAATAGATGCATTAGTAAGAGTGAGTAATGATGTGGAAAAAACATTGAAAATGAAAGAGATAATGGCAATAGTGTACTTTGACATTGAAAAGGCGTATGACACTATGTGGAGGGATGGGTTACTGATCAAATTGAGTAGAATGGGTATTGGAGGGAGAATGTACAATTGGGTAAGGGCCTTTTTAACAGACAGGACATTTAGAGTAAAGGTTGGAGCAGATATTTCCAATTATTTTGAAATAGAAAATGGTATTCCCCAAGGGAGTGCAGTCAGTCCAATATTATTTAACATCATGATTAATGATATATTTACATGCTTAGACACATGCATACAATCGGCTCTATACGCAGATGATGGGGCTATTTGGATGAGGGGAAGAAATGCCCCATACGTAATGGAGAATATAGCTAGAGCGATTAAAAAAGTGGAGAGGTGATCATATAACTGGGGATTCAAAATGTCAGAAAGCAAGTCATGCTACATGGTATTTACAAACAAACGCAAGATTGATGGCCAACAGCTAACACTATATGATCGTCCAATGACAAAGGTGAATGAGTTCAAATACCTAGGACTGTGGTTTGATAGCAAATATACATGGAAAATACATATTAATCAAGTGGAAACAAAATGCAAAAAATTATTAAAGTTATTGCGAGCTGTAGCTGGATGCAACTGGGGCACAGATAAACAAGCATTAATAGACATTTACAGATCAATTATGAGGTCCACAATAGACTATGGTTGTATAGTGTATGGAGCAGCAGCGAAAACATCGCTTTTAAAAATTGATAGAATACAATATAAAGCATTGCGGCTGTGTATTGGAGCGATAAAGTCATCCCCTATCAATGCAGTTCTGATAGAAGCAGGAGAGACACCTCTGGAGATCAGAAGAGAGAAACTTGCTCTGTCATGCTGGGTCAGGCTACAAGGAAGTGGAGAAGAAAATATTTCAAACAGAATATTACAGGATTGCTGGGAATATGCAAAATTCCAGGGACGTGGATTTGGCTGGACAAGTAAGGAAAGAACGAGGGCATATGGAGTGGAGAATATCACGTTTGCCAAAGCAACCCCATTTAGTAGTGTTCCCCCATTGCTTTTCCCAGAAGCTAAAAATAGATATGAGTATTGTAGAAAGGGAAAAAGAGTGGCAAATAAATGAAGTGGGAATTAAAACAAGTATGTGTAAGAGAATAATTTAAACCGATCTGTGTATTTTTGAGATTCTCAGTCCTTCTTACATGTTCGTGTGTAAGTAAGTTCTCAGGGAGAAAGAGGTCAATAGGTCCCCTGACTTCCTGTGGGGGGAAGGGTTTGGGCACATATGAAGTTGTAATACAATCTGGCTTTTGTTCCTGTGTCTGGCAGTCATTAGGGAAGGGGAGCTTTCTAAGACCCTCCTCTCTGATATACAAAGCTACGTGTCTCTTTGTGTAGGCAGAGTTGGCTGGGTTTTTACATGATGTTAGTTGTGTCCTTGCCCTGTGAGCTCTCCGGCCGTTTGAACTCTCAATAAACCTCAATGTTTGACTAAACAAGAATTCCAGTCTCCATCTTTGCAGTGCTGCTCAGAAGTTTCCGTAACAAATTGGCGTGAAGAACAGCATACCAAAAGATCTTCAGAACTGGTAAGTGTAATTTCAAATCTATGTTTGGACATTGCCTTACCAGAATCTGTGATTGACGGTATCATAAAATTACCTGTGAAACTGAGCGGCTGCATTTTTTTTTGGGGTTCTCTACTACATTTGAGGATGTAATGAATAACCTAGGAATATCGATTTTGACTGATTTCCTCTGTGTGTGCTTTTGGAATTAAATCACCAGGCAATTACACACAGCAAATATTCGGAGACACCTTAAAAGAGAGCATCACTAAAGTGGACTTCTGCATTAGAAAAATGTCATGCATCTGTATTGAAACAGATCGCCAAATTCTGGAGATTTCAGCGGTTAACTGGTTAATTTAATAGCAGACATCTCCTCGGATCTGCACGGCTGTTAAAGTGTGTGTGTAATTTCACCCCCACCCGGCGTAGCAATAGAGGGTGAAACACGGAATGACACAATATTCTCTTCATCAGACCATTTGTCGATTTTTGGAACTAAACAAAAACGGTGAGAAAATGGGAAGGGTGGTATGCGGGAATATGTGACATCGAGCTGTGTTTCATAACAGATTAGTTGTTGAATTTGGCTGTTGTTGGAAGACAGGGTACATTTAAAAAAAAAGCCTCCGCTCTCCGCGGACAGCGAGGGCGGAGCACCACTAAATTCGCATAGTGGTTGTTGATTGAGAATAAATTAATTATTGCTCTTCAACAGATTCCGTTCTTAGCACTTGTACAAGTATATATGAGTAAGAAGGCACTCATATTAAACAGATATTTCCCTACCCGATGAGATCTCCCTAATTCGGATTAAATTAAGCTGGATGAGTTTTTGCTGTCACGCTGGTGTTTATTGCGAGTTCATGTTTGTTTGTCTAATTGTTTCTATATTGGTTTGTCCCGCCGTCTTGTGTATGCTTTGTAACAACTAATGATGAATCAGTCCATAGCCAGGGTTAAATGAACTAAACTTTAGTTATCTCACCAAAAGTAAATGACTTGAGAAAAATAAATAATGTGAAGATGTAAAGCAAAATTATATATTATAGTATAAAGGTGCTGCAAAATGAAAATAAATAGCAAAAGAGTGTTTTTATGTCCTGCATCTGTCTCACACCATGAGACCCTCAGAGACTCAGACTGCTGGTCATAAAAAAAAATTCTGTCTGCTCAATTGGGTTAATGTTGTATTATTTGTTTCATTTATTCTTAATCTATGTATTGTATGGTAATAGTGAATAAAAAATGTAATGTATTGAACACATTCCGAAACAAAGCAGATAAGACAGAACTAGACTCAGATATAATACTAATTGTGGTTGAAACCTTTTTGCGCTGTTGCTGCAAAGTGGAAACTTATTGATTGCCTGTTCCAACTGGCCACTGGAATCAGATAATTAATATAAGTTGAAGTTCAATTACAGTTTTTAAATATAGTTTAACATTCTTTATTAAACTGTTTCAAATTATTTCTAGTACAATTGGTCTACAGACATTACTACAATTCTAATAGTTGTTGAACTACTGAGCTTATGAACAATAGAGTAAAGGTCGCTGGTTAAGCCAGGATCAATATATTTGTTGAGGTTTTTATTATGTGCATAATAAATGTGTTAAATGAATTGAGTAATTTTTAAAGGACTATAATGTTGCAATCTCTTTGGGATAAGTAATTGCAGTTCCAAGATAGATGTTGTTTTCCCTGGGCCTCTCCTTCAAAGGCCCATAAATCATGAGACTTCCAAATCCGAACTGACGGAGATCAGTATGACAAATCCATGAAGGGGTTCTACTTGGCCCAATTTAAATACCATAAAGAGAGTATTCACCCAGCTGTTTTGATTTCTTAAAAAATTCTAGTCTAGTTTCCTTCGAGTTCAGTCTAAGCTACGAATTGTTTCTCATAAAAATTCGCACTGCTGGTTTTAATCCTTGAGCAGGCAAGCTGCTCACACACACACACACACACACACACACACCCAAGCACACACACACACACGCATGCACACCCCCCCCCCCCCACACACACACACACACCCAAGCACACACACACACACACACACACGCATGCACACACCCCCCCCCACACACACACACACACACACACACCCACCCACCCACCCACCCACCCACACACACACACACACACACACACACACACACACACACATTTTGGATGAGTATTTGCCTTATCCACTTTTTGCCTCTTTTAGAGTTATTAGTAATTCAGGATTAATTGTTGAATTGAATGTGCTACATAAGATAAAATACTGAAGCTTTGACTTGATCATTTCGTTCACAACATTAGACCTTGTCTTCTCATCTCTAATAAAATAAGATACGTGTGCAGGTTTGGTGCTTTAACACTCCTGTAATGTACCTAGTCTTGTCAGGGATACAGACTCATCAGGTATGAAAAAAGGTGACAAGGATCCGAGCCCCCGACCCCACGGAGTATCGGCTTTAAAATGAGGAATAACAGATGATTTTAGCAGTCAGAACAACTAAAGCAGCAGTGGTAATGATAACAGAAACGCTACAGAGTCACATTTAATAGAAATATATAGAACCATTCATTTTAATTGTGTAGCAGTCAGTTTATAATTTTGGCAGCACTGTTGAGCATTTTGAGAAAAAATAAATGTATTTTCATGCCTCTGTGCAAGGCTTAGTCTTTCTATCTGTATAACCAGTGCTGTTAAGTAACTAAGTTCATAAACTCAACTAGTACTATACTTGGGTACAATTTTGAGATACTTGTACTTTATTTAAGTATTTAAATGTTTTGCTACGTATTCTTCTACTCCACTACAGTTCAGAGGTAGCCTACATGGTGTATTTCTACTCCACTACATGTATTTAATATCTTTAGTTACTTTACAGATGTGGATGAATGATGTGAAATCTAATCAAGTGTTGAATCAGACTTTAGTTCCACCTGGAGTAAATCCACAAGCTACCCTGCAGTATACAAAGTCATTCAGACTGGCTGCACTTTTACCAGCTTTGAGAACACTTTCATGATCAATCATTATAAAACGTATCTATATATATTATTCTGATGTGAACCAATCTGCACAATGATTTCTTTTATTGTCGCTATTTCCACTATATTTTGATGGGAATACTTTTATACTTTTACCTGAGTAACATTTTGAATGCAGTACTTTTACTGTAACATAGTATTCCTACGCTCTGGCACTTCTACTTTTACTCAAGTACAAGATCTGAGTACTAAAACTAACGTTAGCAGATAGTGACACTGTATGCTGGTTAGCTAGCTCAACGATTCCTTAAATAATATTGCGACAGAGAAAAACTTTTAAGTTCACATTATGCTCTGCCGCTCCGACAGGGAGCTCTGCTCTGAACACCTGAACGCCCCGTTCTAACAGCTGTTCACCAGCGGTCCAGTCTGTAGCCACAGTGACTCCGGACCACACAGCTCATTTTAACGAACGTACCCGTAGATAATGTGGCTGCTGAAGCTAGACCATCTTCGCGAAAATAGCAGAGCCTTATTTTACATCCTTGAGCAGAGCCGACAGAAAGGAGGACTCGAGCACACAGCTCGCGCTTCATTGTCATATAAAAGAGCACCGTGCGTGTCATGATGGCACATAACAGCTCGCGGCTGCAGATTACTCCGGTTCCCAGAACCCCATACCCCAATGATATTTTTATTGCAGATCTACATGAATCACACAAACGACCTATTTTGGATTCATAACTGCGAATTTCGCAGAAAGGTGACAAGTTTGCACCCCTGCTTGTTATCCTTTTCATTACAGAGCTGGGAAAATGGTGTATTGATTAGATTCTGATCCGTGCAAGTCCAATTTTAACTGACTTTAGTTCTAATGTTAATGTTAATTTGATTTCAACCCATACGTAATAATTTAAATTAACTCAACATTTCACATGATGGATTAGTGTTCCACATTTTTTTCCCCCACTCATTTGTTGTGCAATTAGGCCAATAGTAAAGAGAGACATTGATGGCCCTGTGTCCTTTTTGTTAGTACGTGGTTCCATTTTGTCTGTGGCCTTGGACGGCTTCACTAAGAGTCACCCAGTTCTGCCCTGCTACAGTCCGGCTGAGTGCAGTCACAGAGATGCTATGGCTGCTCTACATGAAATGACATTAATGGTCTGATCCGAGAATGGACACCATTTCCTGCTCCCAGAGTGAATGACGCTCCTCAAAACTGAACATTACAGCCGTTGATTGATACTGTCTCACATGGGTCTGCTCCCCCCCATGGAGCCATGAACTGAAAGCTTGACCTCTGCTTTGAACACTTGGAAGCCTCATTGCCACGCCAGCACCAAACCTTGGGTCAGTCAGATGGGACTAACGGCTTCACTTAGGGCATTTGGGTCAGGCACATGACTCTCGTTACCGCAGAGTGGGTTGTTTTAAGGCTATTCATACTGCTATGCAGAGGATGCCTGTAAGTTGGCAAGCTGTTAAAAAACCCCTACTATGTTTAGTATAGGCCTCATGTCAGGGGCCTCTTACTGTCTACTTCTACATGTATTCACATTATATGGACGATGTTTCCACCTGGTGAAACTAGAGGCTGCACGGAACTCAAGCTACATTACAACCATTTTGTTCTGCTCTAACGATTCAATTTATAGATTCTACATCTAAACAATTCGTTTTTATTGTTTCCAATGATAACGTCACCTTAAGTGGAGGGATGCAAACCTGTTTTCAAACGTAAGGTTTTGAATTTGTTTAACATTTCTCAGTAATGACACCCTCGGACGCCCACTATCATTCATGCTATGCCTTCAGTGATAAACTCAGATGTTAAGGGGGTTGAAGTTTTTTCCTCCCGGATCGGCTATGCTTTGTTTTTGTTTTTTCAACAACGGTGTGCATTTCCTGCATGATATATGCTTCTCACAATTGTTTTTTGTTGGCTGCGCATAGGTGATACTGAGTCTTCTCGAGTAATGGATTATGATCTCTAACATGCTTACATGGACTCGTATGTTTTATTTCATATCTAACAGAAGTGAGAGACGAAAGACATGGAGAAGATGTAAGAGAGATGTGGTAGAGAGAATAGAGGGGATAGGAAAGAGAGATGAGATATTTGCGAGTTGCATACTGATACTGAGTCTTATCGATTGATAGCTTATAGACGATACCATGTTTGAATAGACTCCTACTTGTTCTTCCACATGTGACATATGTAAGAAAAGGGAGGGGAGAGTCAATTATATTGAGTAATTGATTTCATATTGGAACATTTATTTCAAATGTATTTTTGATAAACTAATATTTTATCAAACGGTAAATGGTGAATTAATATAACATTTAGAATCATTGAGAAGGGGTTATATCCACAGGGACTAGCTCACATTTAACTTAAAATAACATTTCTCTGCTATGGACTGATGAAAATATGATTATTGCATGTTAAATGACTAACACAAACCTTACATTTATAGTGTGCATGTGTCAGGAAGGCTCCCAAATAATTCTGAGGGGCCTATCCTATTTTTGTAATTGAATGATAATGTGCTAATCCATTACCTTGAGTTGTCTTCACTCAGGAAAACATCCCTATCAAGTGTTAATAGTGACCAGAACAGCCCTGAGAGTACAAGGTAGAGCGGAGTGGATTCACGCTTCCAGATGTCGTCTCGCTCCTCTACTGGATGCTGGCGTGTGAAGGCAGTCATCATCATCGTCATTCTGGGTCTACTGTACCTGGCCAAGGACGCCCTGCTAGATGAAGCTGTGAAAATCCCAACGACAGGAGGCGAGGGCTCTCGTCCCTCTGAGGGAGAAAATAAGGTGCTCTTATCTGAGAGCGCAGACGACTTGACTACTCAGGGTCCAGACCCTGAGGGCAAAACAACACCAACGGGCAAATCAGTGCCTAGCGACAAGGACAGGTTGTATCAGATCACCACACAGACATTCAGTATGGTGCGAGAGACACAAAGAGAGAGGAAAGGAGGAAGAATAAGGAGGATTGTCTCCCTCCCTGGACATAAATCAGAGACTATTTCTTTCAACTGTCCAACTTCAATATGTAACTCATCTAACTGTATTATTGTGTTTCCTGTGTTTTTAGTTTACTCAACGTGGGAGATGTATCCAAAGAACCAGTACCATTGGTTCAGGGAGTCGTCAGAGGTGGTAAGAATAGCTCTCAACACAATTGACAATATGCCCCCAGAACTGTGGTGTAGCACTTTAGAACAGTTACAGACACTAATAAAGGATGAGGTAAAATGTACAATGAGGAAACCAGATTACCAGGTTCCCAATCCAGGTGTCAATGCATGCACATTTACTGGACCAAATAGCGAAACAAATGTTCTATCCACTCCACTTAAACAATCAGGAGGTGATGTAGATTCTTTACAAAAGGCCTTAATCACTCCTTCTAAACAAACCAAATCTAATTCTGCGATAAGTTTAATGTTAGACTACGCACATGAACGCAATGTTAGCAACTGTTGGCTGTGCCAAAATATGCCAGAATCCATGCATTCCCCAATGTTTAGTCCAATTCCTTTCACGAAAGCTGACTACGGTCTAGTGAGCTGGAATGATATAGCATCCCGAATTAGCGATGAGGCAGATGATTGATACACTCCTTCCTACCCCATAGACTCTGAGCAACATTTACAGTACGAGGGCTTAGTCTCTCTTATTGTTGATACAGTAAATAAAGATTACCTGCCAGATGGTTTCAAACAATTAATGATGCTAAGACTTATATATGTCAAGAAATACATCCACCTAGCTTTTGAATACAGATTCCAATTAGCTCTAGTCCAGACTAATTGCTCAGCTAATTCTACGAGTCCAACATGTACAATGCGACCACACACCCCATCTTTGTTGGTTGAAGCTTTGGTAACCGTTGTGCCCTGGTTTGGCTCCAGAACAGTGGACTCCGTTAAAGTTAAAATACATGACTGTACGCAGCCAATACCCTTAGGCAAGCCTCCTACACGTGATTGTTCAGTATATGTTCCGCCAGTTGTAGTGCATGAGTGGAAAAATGTGTCTATCTGTTTCCAGAATGAAGCAGGATCTCACACCTCTCCAGATGTGGGACACAGCGACTGTAATACCATAGTGAGGGTAAAATTAGCCAGAATTCCCCTCCCACAGAGAGTGTACTTAGTTTGCGGCGACCGGGCCTATGGCTGTGTGCCATATGACATTTTTTTATGGCACCTGTTATCTAGCCTACCTAATCCCTTTAATCCGTAAAGTAGAGCCTAATGAGATTGCAGCGATACTTCCTTCTTTACACAGGAACAGCAGGTCCATTACACAAGGACAACAGATAGCTAGCCTATTTTTGCCTTGGTACGGTATCTATGTTACTCAGCAGGAAATAGTGGCACTGTCCAACGTAGTGGAACACCATCTAAATGTATCTAACACAGCGATGTTAGCTGAACACAAAGAATTGCAGGAAGTAAGGACAGTAGCATTACAGAATCGTATGGCGCTGGATCTTCTCCTAGCTGCTCAGGGGGGCACATGTAAGGTAATTGGGTCTGAGTGTTGTTCTTTCATCTCTGACGCTACACCGGAAATAATGGACATGGCGCATGATACGGCAAGGGGAATAACAGAATTGCATGAAACTCATGGATTTACATTAGGGGATTTAAGTGGAACCATTGGATCCTGGGGAGCGGGGTTGGTTAAATTTGTTGTTACTGTTTCAGTGTTTATCTTGGTTGTGCTAATCCTAGTGATCTGTTTGATAACTGTAGTTAAATTAGCCATACGCAGGGTTGCCAAGACCGCCCTCCAAGCCCCACAGAGGCTAGTCGGATATTCAACTGTAGGTGAGACAATGTTAATGTACGACGCCGAGCTTCCAGATCCCTGGGTCTCCATTGCGGTTTCTGCTCCATGGGTACCCCCATTCAGCGATTGATAAATGATTAAAGTTGACACTCAAAATAAAGAACAGATATGTTGGATTTTTCTCTTTTCAGGTTGTTATAATAAATGTCTGACTTTTCCTTTTCAGATTTTTGAACAAATGTATTTGAATGAAATATATGTACTACTAAGTGCCTTACTCTTGAATAAAGCGTAATGAAGTAAACGTAAAGTAATGTTAAAGATTGAGGACACTGCAACTTTGCAGGTTACAGATTGATCAATTCATCACTGTGAATTTATACCTTAATTATGAATTTTAGCTGGATCTCTCATGATTCTGATTTTATACCTCAATTGGATTTCTTATAATCCTAAATTCTAATTGTGTTTTAATAAGTAATTGCCTTGAAGTGAATCTTTAAAGATGTAAGCTGATTTAGAATTTGTGTTTGATGAATGAGATTAACTGAGTGATAAATGATAAAAGATCTTATTTTTTAAACATATGTTTGTTCTAAGAACAAGGAAGAGTGTATTGGAGTTGGTATATACATCCCAGACTTTAAAATATCTATTTCAAAACGAGCGTCTGATCAATTATCAGTGTATACAGCAGAAATGTTTGCTGTAATAATAGGATTGCAGTGGGTTGAAGAGGTCAGACCAGATAGGGTGGTGTTATGCACAGATTCATTGTCCATATTACAAAGCATACAATCAACAACAACTGCCAGAGAAGACATTCTCATAGAACTGAATCATAGCCTGTTAAGACTGCACAGAGGCGGTATAGATCTGCAGTTCTGCTGGGTGCCTGCACATGAGGGGGTGAAAGGGAACGAGTGTGCTGATAAATTAGCAAAAAGTGCACTACAAAAGCAAATAACATTACCAGTTCAACTTCGTAAAGGAGAAGGAAAAGCAGTCATTAAGAAAAAAGGGATGGAGATCTGGCAGAAAAGGTGGGAGAAAGACCAGAAAGGCAAGGACTATCACAAAGTACAAAAGACAATTACAATTAATATTTATAAAGAAAGAAACAGAAGGGAGGAAATCACGATAGCTAGACTCACACGGCTTTGAATGGTACGCTGTATATCATGGGGAAAAGTGACAGTGCATACCAAGTGTGGGAACTGTGGAGTAAAAGAAGATGTAGAACATATCTTGTTACATTGTGACATCTATGAAGCGGAAAGAGACAAATTAAAGGCTAAAGTTTTAGAGGCAGAGAGGGAATGGAGTGTGGTTGGTGTTTTGGGAACAAAAGGAGAGGGAGTACTGTAAGAGCTACCAGAAAGGCACTGTTTAAATTATTGAGTGAAACTGGGGTAGGAAAAGTAATTTAACATTAGGTCAGGAAAGAACATAGATTTGTATTTTTGTTTTATTTATTTCATGGTTTTGTTGATTGATTGATTTATTTTTATTTATTTTTATTAGATCATCGGTTAAGGAGTTGGAATGATATGATGATTCATACTCATGTACAGTAGGTGGCGGTGTGCACCTTTTAAGTTGTTTGCAATCCGCCAAAAACGAGAGAAGAATAAGAATCAGAAGCAGAAGAAGCCGGAAAAATGTCCACGAGAAACTTCATCTTGCGTTGCAAAAGGACAATAAATGACTGCACAAGACTTCTCCAAACAGATGATGCCGGTCATGCTGTGTTACAATCCACAGTAACGAGGTAAGCGCCAAGCCTATCGCTACCACCAACACAAAGGAATGTAGTTTGTTTTTGCATGTAACCTAAACTGAGGTTGTGTGAGATCTTTCACACTTACAAATTCTGTCTTCTCCCCTACCAAACCATTTACTGGCAGGTTAGAAACCATGGAAAGGAGCCTCGAGTGGTCACGGGGCCGGCTAATTAACATCCCTACAGCTGATCTTTTACTTCAGGACCTTCGGGAACTTGAAGTCCGGAGATCTTGACCTACCACACCCGCACAACAAGGTAGGTCGATGTGATAATTGTTCACTTTAGCATAGGCTTTCGTTGATAAACCAGTGCTAGTATTGTTGAGTACTAAGTGGCCAACAGGCCAATGCATTTTAAAGTAATTATTTGTTTTAAATATTGGTAATACCAATATAAAAATCTTTTTAATCTGTAGTTGCCAGCTATTAATTAGAACATTCTGGTGAGACGCTCTGAGTCTCGAGTTGTCCACTTAAAACTGTACTCCAAATACCACCTTTATATCCCGCCACAGTAGAGACTCTATTATTATATTACATGTCATTTGTTCAGGGTTCTTACGGTCATTAAAAACCTGGAAAAGTCATGGAAATTAAAAATGCAAATTCCAGGCCCTGGAAAAGTTATGGAAAACAATATTTCCCCCAAAGTTTTGGAAAAGTCATGAAAATGTAACTAAAGTTGCATCAAATATAATTTAGATTTTAACTCATCGCCGAAATAGTAATACTATAATGATAATACATACTGTACCGTATAGTAATGAAACGTAAAATGGCATTTAACTGACGAGGTATTTTGCTGGTGAGAGATTTTAGTTGCTTTAGCGTGTAGAAGCTAGTAAGCCTATTTGATTTGTTTTAGATAGGCACAACATGTTTCATATGCAGACCTTATTTTCCTGTTCCATGTTAAAATAAACCATTTTCAGTGGTACTGCTGAGAAAGAGTAATTTCTTTGGTCATGGAAAATTAGGTAAAGGTCATTGTTACGTGCTTGTGTTGCTTTTCTCTGTCTCTCTGCTGCGCAGGTACACCTGGTCCACCAGGACCGCCAGGATCAGTTGTTTGTTTTTCCTGTCCTCCAGCCCTTGTTCATTTGCCGGTTGGCCATGTGAGTACGGTTGTGTCTGGAATAAATAAGACACCGTTTAATGCTGCGTGTTTGCTGTGTTTTATTTTATGTTGCGGGTCTCCCCACGAGCCACTACCACTAAGTAGGGGGCGGGTCGTAACATATGGGGGCTCATCTAAAAGCTGTCTCGGGCAAGTGCCGGTGTTAGGGTGAGTTTTAACGTGGAGATATGGATTTTGATCTAGAGGGGTTTATTAGTGGTCCGACTCTGGAGAAGTTGGACGCATATAGTAAACCGCAACTGGAGCTAATCGCAGGCAGGTTTAACGTTGCGTTTAGTAAGCAGAGCAAGAAGCATGTCATTAAAGAACAGCTGTTGGCTGCGCTGGTAGAGCAGGAAGTGTTGTCGGAAGAGGAAGGGGGCGCTGCTTGTTTTCCCAAAGACGGGGAGACAGAGGTCGCTCCGACAATGAGCGAGCTTCAGCTGGAGACTTATTCAAATTGCGAGTGATTGAGTGACAGATGAAGGTTGTTTAGGAGAAAAAGTTTGAGAAGAAAAAGTTTGAGAGTGGCGCTCGGAAAAGGAAATTGTTGAGGGAAAAGGAGTTTCGAGACAAGCAGCTATTACAAAAAATGCCGAAGCTTACAGGTTATTTTAAACCTGTAGGCCAGGATGAGGAGGAAGGACAGATTAGTTCTCTTCCGAGCGGCAGCGGTGCCGGCTGCGGGACCCCGGAGCCAAGTAGGCCGTCTGGTTCTGATAGCGATGGAGTAGCGGGAGAGGAAAAACAGACAGGAGGGACATTATCTGTTGGAGGAGATGGGAGGACGACGAGGACTTGCTACGGGGAGGGGAGCCAACGGCAACCGGACAAATACATGAGGGAGGCCCGATACGTCACTCATCTGGAGGAGAGGACCAGGCGCGCGTAGAGCAGAGTGGAGAAGTGCGATCACAGAGCCTGCCGAGGCTATTAATGACTTTGATTTGTTGTTTAAATAGGGGGCCTACAAAAACTATCAGCCCCAGGGCCTGATGGCAGGTTAAGGCGGGTTTGTGTACCACACACACACCTACACACTGTACCACACCACACACACCTACAGCTCCTAAAGCATAATCAGGCTACAGCCGTTGTGTATTTTATTATGTGAAGCACTAAATGGTTTAGAAAAATATTGACTCTTTGTTTGTAGTTATCTACTAAACTAAAGCAAATAAAGAGAGTAGGCCTGTTATACTGAGTGATATATATTTTACACACTGCTCTGCTTTCTGCACGGACCTCACAGCTGTTCTCTCTGGAAACATCGCGATGCGATGAAAGGAGTTTCTAAAATAATATCCAGGGGATGCATGCAGAGCTGTCATTGGCTGAGATAAGTCCGGCCGTGCGTCACGCCTCCACCGTTCCCGGAAATGCATCCGCGGAGGAGCCGTGGAGGAACCATCAGTATATCCTCGGTTAGAGCTCCTCCAGAGAGCCTCCTCAACGCTCGATCCTCGGTGTGCATTTAGAGAAATGAGATGTCCTTCAAAATGGCGCGCTGAAATTCATTTCCGGGTTACTACCGGAGGACAGAGGAGTCGAGGAGTCGAGGAGGGGAAATTTGAGTATTGAGAAGCCTCTATTGTGTTGACAGTACATTCTTTCACTTGGGAGTGGCATACGTGGTGAAGATATTTTCAATGGACGACTTTCATAGCAGCATAACTTACAGTGGTGGAAGATGGGTTTTTTACTTCAGTAATAGTACCAACAATACATTGCAAAAATACTTGATAACTAAAATATCTTTTTTAAATCCTAATCAAGTAATAATTCATTAAGTATGCCTAAGCAGCCTTTTACTGTTGGAGCCAGTTTTAACTGCTGTATATATAATAAATTAGCTTAATCCACTTACCTACATGGCACCACTGAATTATTGTAAAGGACTTTAGACCACTAAGCAGATCCCCTCAAGAAATGTTTCGTAACTTCTTAAAATATTTTGCTTTAAATAATTTAAAAAAGTTAAATTACCCAGATAACAATTCTTAATTCTCATCAAAGATGATTTAAATACTGCTGGACACTATTTGTACTACTTTACTTTCCACATCAAACTTTCTTTCTCTTTCTTTATGTAATCCCTACTCGTACATCATACTGCACAGTGAAGCTGTAACGAAGGTGATCTCTGGGCCCGTAGATCTCGGCCTCCGTTACGGATTGTATAGCTTCGTTATTGGCGAAGTATATTGGTTTGTTCCGCCCTGGAACGTTGCACAGGAAGCGTGTGGTTGTATGTAATTTGTGCATCTGTTTGTCGCGTTCTGTCTGTGTTTTAGTTTGTCTGTCTCTGTTTCCTGTTTTATTTTGAACCGTGTTCCCCCTCCCGTCTTGTCTGTTGCTGGTGATTGTGTTCACCTGGTGCCCTGTGTTGTCTCCTCCCCCTCACCTGTGTCTTGTTGGTTTGATTAGTCCTGTGTGTATTTAGGTTCTGTTTTCCTGTTAGTCTGGGGCTCTTTCTCATTTCTCTAACTCCCCTCCTCGACTCCCCTCCTCGACTCCTATCCTCGAGACTTAGTCCCGCCCACAGGAGATGCGAGCCGAGGAGCCGAGGAGGGGAACCGAGGAGAGAGGAGGGGAAGCAGCAGGCGGTTAGAGAAATGAGAACTCCTCTCCTCTGAGCAGTCATTTTAAAGAGACGTCCATTAATGATGACAGGAGGCACAGCAGCCCTCTGTCTGATGGACAGATGTGTTCATGACGACTTATATATTTACTTTGATTCACAGTGCGGTATAATGAGACGATAACAGGCTACAGATGCGGACACACACACACACACACACACATACATATATATATATACCCCCCCCCCCTTCTCTGGTCGCTACAATGAGGAAAATAAATTACGGGCCAAAGGTTGTATTTACAAGTATTAAAAGTAAGCAGAGGACACCAAACCAACTGAGACCTGTCTGTCCGCTGCATCTACGTACACAACACACACACACACACACACACCACACACACGCACCTACAGCTCCTAAAGCATAATCAGGCTACAGCCGTTGTGTATTTTATTATGTGAAGCACTAAATGGTTTTAGAAAAATATCGACTCTTTGTTTGTAGATATCTACTAAACTAAAGCAATTAAAGAGAGTAGGCCTGTTATACTGAGTGATATATATATATATTATACACACTGCTCTGTTTCTGCACGGACCTCACAGCTGTTCTCACTGTAAACATCGCGTCGCGATGAGAGCAGTTAATAAAATAATATCCAGGGGATGCATGCAGAGCTGTCATTGGCTGAGATAAGTCCGGCCGTGCGTCACGACTCTTTGAAACATCTCTGTTCCCGGAAATGCATCCACGAAGGAGCCGTGGAGGACCGTGGAGGACCCATCAGTGTATCCTCGGTTATAGCTCCTCCAGAGAGCCTCCTCGACGCTCGATCCTCGGTCCTCGAAGTGCATTTAGAGAAATTAGATGTCAATCAATCAATCAATCAATCAATGTTTATTTATATAGCCCAATATCACAAATGTTACATTTGTCTCAGTGGACTTCACAGTTTGTACAAAATATCAGTATGACAATACGACACCCTCTGTCCTTAGACCCTCACATCGTACAAGGAAAAACTTCCGAAGAAAACCCACAGTTTTAAAGGGAAAAATGGGAGAAATCTCAGGGAGAGCAACAGAGGAGGGATCCCTCTCCCAGGACGGACAGACGTGCAATAGATGCCGTGTGTAAATTGAAAAGATAATACATTTGCAACATAGGTAGTCCAAATGTTTGGAAATGCATGTGTGTATAATAGGAAGATGAATCCACGAGGATATCCATCCAGGACCTATGATCCATGACCACAGCCACGACTCAAGATCCAGGGCTCGCGATGCAGGACACAGGACCGCAGGATCATCCATGACTCCGGATCCCAGCGTATATAGACACCAAAAAGAAAGAAATTTGGGGAAGCTGGGTTAATCGGAACATGAGAGTACACAGGTATAGACAGAGAGAAGGAAGAAGTAAGATGTCCCCCGACAAACTAAGCCTATATCAGCAAAACTAGGGGCTGAATCTAATCAGCCCTAACTATAAGCTTTATCAAAAAGGAAGGTCTTAAGCGCACTCTTAAAAACGGATAGGGTGTCTGCCGCCCGAACACAAACTGGAAGCTGATTCCACAAATGTGAAGCTTGATAAGAAAAGGCTCTGGCTCCCATTGTACTTTTAGAGACTCTAGGAACAACCAACAACCCTGCATTCTTGGAATGCAATGCCCTAGTAGGACAGTAGGGTATAATGAGTTCTTTAAGGTAAGATGGCGCCTGCCCATTAAGGGCTTTGTAGGCGAGAAGAAGAATTTTAAATTCTATCCTGTGTTCTATAGGGAGCCAGTGTAAGGCAGCCAGAACAGGAGTAATGTGGTCCCTTTTCCTAACTCTGGTTAGTACACGAGCTGCAGCATTTTGAATCAGCTGAAGCGACTTGACTGACTTCTTGGTACACCCTGATAATAAAGAGTTACAATAATCCAGCCTTGAAGTAACAAATGCATGGACTAGTTTCTCTGCATCGTTTTGAGGCAAGATATGCCTGATTTTTGCAATGTTACGTAGATGGAAGTAGGCGGTCCTTGAAATTGATTTTATGTGGGCGTTAAAGGATAAATCCTGATCAAATATAACACCAAGATTCCTTACAGTCTCACTGGAGGCCAAATTAATGCCATCCATAGTTAGTATATCTTTAGATAATTTGTTTCGTAGATTCTTCGGGCCAAGTACAATAACTTCAGTTTTGGTCGTGTTTAACATCAAAAAGTTTAAGGTCATCCACGTTTTTAAGTCCTTGAGACTGTCGTGAATTTTATTTAGATGATTAATTTCATCAGGCTTGATTGATAAATATAGTTGAGTATCATCTGCATAACAATGAACATTTACAGAATGATTCCTTATAATATTGCCTAACGGAAGCATATATAATGTGAACAAAATAGGTCCGAGCACTGAGCCCTGTGGCACTCCATGGCTAACTTTGGTTTGCGTGGAAGATTCATCATTGACACGTACAAACTGAGAGCGTTCAGATAGATAGGACCTAAACCAGCCTAAAGCAGTTCCCTGTATGCTCTAGTCTTTGCAATAAGATATCATGATCGATAGTATCAAATGCAGCACTGAGATCGAGCAAAACAAGAATAGAGACAAGTCCCTTGTCAGAGGCTATTAGAATGTCATTTGTGACTTTAACCAGAGCTGTCTCTGTGCTATGATGTGTTCTAAAGCCAGACTGAAAATCTTCAAATAAATCATTGTTTTTTAAGTAATCACACAACTGTTTTGCGACTGCTTTCTCAAGAATTTTTGAGAGGAACGGAAGATTAGAAATAGGTCTATAATTGGCTAAAACCTCTGGATCGAGGTTGTGCTTTTTAAGAAGCGGTTTTGTCACTGCTACTTTGAATGATTGTGGAACATAGCCTGATAATAAAGACATATTCATAATATTTAATAAAGAAGTGCTAATTAATGGAAAAACTTCCTTCAACAGCTTAGTTGGAATTGGGTCTAACATACACGTTGATGGTTTAGAAGAGAGAATCATTGAATTTAATTGTTCAAGGTTAATGGCTGAAAAGCATTCTAGTTTACTATCTAGTGTAATATTAGAACTTACGTTTCCGGGAGCTGTTGATAACACTATACTGATCAAAGGCAAGAGGTCATTAATTTTGTTTCTAAGAGTAACAATTTTATCGTTAAAAAAGCACATAAAATCATTACTACTGAGTGCTATGGGAATAGAAGGCTCAATCGAGCTGTGGCTCTCTGTCAGCCTGGCTACAGTGCTGAAAAGAAATCTTGCATTATTCTTATTCTCATCTATTAATGAAGAGTAGTAGGCTGCTCTCGCTTTACGCAGTGCTTTCTTATATTCATTGAGAGTAATATGCCAAATTAAACGAGATTCTTCAAGTTTAGTGGAACGCCATATCCTTTCAAGTTGTCTCGACTTTTGCTTTATTTTGCGGGTTTCGGCATTATGCCATGGAGCTAATCTATGTTGTTTTATTTTCTTCTTTTTCAAAGGAGCAACAGAGTCTAATTTTATTCGCAGCGCATCTGTAGCACTATCAACAACATGATCAATTTGGGGTGGTGTACATTTTTTATAAGTTTCCTCCCCTACATGCAGACATGCTATCGAGTTAAATATTGGTGGAATCTCTTCCTTAAATTTGGCAATAGCACTAACAGATAGGTTTCTGCTGCAGGAGCTTTTGACTAATGCTTTGTAGTCGAGTAACAGTACTTCAAAAGTTACTAAGAAATGGTCGGATAAAGCAGGATTATGCGGTTCGACTAATAGTTGCTCAATTTCAATACCATAAGTCAGAACAAGGTCGAGAGTGTGATTATAGCAGTGGGTTGGTTTATTTACACTCTGACAGAAACCAACAGAATCTAATATAGAGTTAAATGCAACAGTAAGGCTATTTTTATCATCGTCAACATGAATATTAAAGTCACCTACGATAATTACTTTATCTGTTTTAAGTACCAAAGTTGATAAAAACTCAGAGAATTCTGATAAGAATTCTGAATAAGGACCTGGTGCACGGTACACTGTAACAAATAAGATTGGCTGCAAAGTTTTCCAGGTCGGATGCGTAAGACTAAAAACGAGACTTTCAAAGGAGGTATAATTAAATTTTGGTTTAGTATTGATAAGTAAACTTGAGTCAAAGATTGCTGCAACTCCACCTCCTCGGCCCACACCTCGGGCAATATGAGTATTGATATGGCTGGGTGGAGTGGCCTCATTTATGCTGACATATTCTTCATGTCTCAACCAAGTTTCAGTGAGACAGCATATATCAATATTATAATCTGATATTAAATCATTTACCAATATTGCTTTAGATGCTAGAGATCTTATGTTTAAGAGACCACATTTAATATTCCTGTTTTGTTGCACTGTAGTAGTTGTTACATTTACTTTTATTAGGTTATTATGTATGACACCTCTATTAGGTTTTACCTTTAATTGTCCTTGGGCAGACACACACACCGCTAATATTGGGTATTTTATTGGGTTCGGGATTCCTATGGATGACTGCCTAGGAGAGAGCGCAGAGAAGCGTGTAAGACTGCGACTCCGCCTCCTGGTCTCAACTCCAGTTTGTCATGGATTAAGTCCACAAAGCCCTGAAATGTTTGCCGAAATGAGATCTGCACCTTCCAAAGTAGGATGAATGCCGTCTCTCTTAATCAGACCAGGTTTTCCCCAGAAGGCTGTCCAATTATTTACGAAGCCCACATTGTTTCCTGGGCACCACCAAGACAACCAGCGCTGAAATGATGACATGCGGCTATACATGTCATCATTGATCAGATTGGGGAGGGGACCAGAGAAGATTACGGTGTCCGACATTGTTTTAGCATAACTACACACCGACTCCACATTAAGTTTGGTGCATTCTGATTGGCGTAAACGAACATCATTACCACCGACGTGAATAACAATCCTACTGTATTTACGTTTATTTTTAGCCAGCAGTTTAAGATGCGCCTCAACGTCGCCCGCTCTGGCCCCCGGAATGCATGTGACTGTGGAGGCTTTGGTCTCTAAATTCACGTATCTCATAATAGAGCTACCAATAACCAGAGTTGGCTTCTCAGCGGGTGTCTCGCTGAGTGGGGAATATCTGTTAGATACGTGAACGGGTTGGTGGGGACCTGCGGGTTTCGCGTTATGCCCCTTCTGAACAGTCACCCAGTCTCCCTGCTGCTCGGGAGTTGCCGGGGGATGGCTAATAGGAGCTATCTTTTGCCGGTCCGCACCGGCTAACATGGGCTTTACTGTAGCTGAGTTACTTTCTAAGATGCGGAGCCGGGCTTCTATGGCTATGATTCCCGCCTCCAACCTAACAACTATACTACATTTAACACATGTATCGGTACCAGTAAAGGAGGTAGGGAAGTAACCAAACATGAGACAGTTAGAGCAGGGAATAGCACCCGAGGGTGGGGAAAGAGCCATGGCTAGCTATCAAGCTAAAGTAGCTACCGTTAGCAAACCCGAAAAGAGTGTAGGCAACTGTGGAGTTACAGTCGCTAAGAGAAGGAGAGTTGTGAGTGCTTAAGCTGTAGTAACGTGTGATTATAACGTCAGGTAGTTGCCGTGATCAAGAGTTTTAAAACGATCGATTAAGTTAAGATAATAAGCTATCAGCAACAGAACAGGCACACGGGATACCCGGAGATGACAATGACAACAACAACCGGAAGTTACAACATGCTTACCGCAATAGTGGTCCATGTAGAAACTCTGATCACATCAACATGGCGCGCTGAAATTCATTTCCGAGTCACTACCGGAGGACCGAGGAGCCGAGGAGGGGGATTTGATTAAATGAGAAAGGGCCCGGGTGTGTGTGTGAGGTCCTTGTGGCTGGTGACTGTGTTCACGGGAGACAGTCATATTGAGACTGTGTATCCTGTACCACAAAGAGGAATATATGCCCACACCGGGTTATATTTGAACTCTCTGCTTGTGCCCCCTTGCTTGGTCGGGCCGCTCAATGGTCAGCTTCACAGAAGGTCAAACATCTATATGAAGTAAAAAAAAGAAAAACACTTGTTTGCATTGAAGGACTTACTCCACATTGTGTTCACCATCAACAGCCTCGTGTAGAAGCATATGAAGAGGTGTGACCTGCGTCGTGATGCTGAAATGTGAATCTGCCTTTACACTGTCAGGCGGTACTTTCCTATTTCTCACTGTTGACTGTCCACAATGAGGTACCTTGTTGATGCAACATAGCCAACTCACTTTTGCATAAAATAATTAAAGAGAAAATATATTTGGTTCTGTGTCTTTGAGAGCCAGATGATGTCATGAAAATAAATGGAATAACATCTAAGTAAAAGGCTGGTAGTTGTAAATATTTTTAGGAGAGAGTGCACCATAGATGTTAGTAAATGTCAGAGAATATTTTAATCCGATCACTTTGTGTCTTGAGTTTCTCAGCTTTCCTAAGAACCTGTCAAATTACAAACATATGCTTTTCGTTCAGTCGCATATGCTCTTACCTGTAACTTGAAGAGGACACAGGTCAAGAGGTCCTCTGCCTTCCTGTGGGGGAGAATTTTGGATCATGTGAGTTTGTAAACACAAACGTGTCTTTGTTCCAATGTCTGGCAATGATTAAGATAGGAAAAGGCGGGCTTTCTAAGTCCCTCCTTTTGAGATATACAGATCCATGTTTAACTTTGTCTTCAGAGTGTCGCTTGATGGCTCACATGAAAGTGTGATATATTTTGTGATCTCTCCGGCCGTATTACTCTCAATAAATATCAGTGTTTGACTAAAGTCGCTCCAGCTTCCATCCTTTCCTGAGCCTTGGCTCTGCATTGCTGCACAGAAGTTTCCATCACAAATTGGCGTTGTCGGCAGAATACCAAAAGATCTTCAGAACTGGTAAGTGTAATTTCAAATCTATATTTGGACATTGCCTTACCAGAATCTGTGATTGACGGTATCATAAAATTACCTGTGAAACTGAGCGGCTGCATTTTTTTTGGGTTTCTCTACTCTTTACATTTGGGGTTTTAATGATAACCTGGGGAATCGGTGTCTAAGGGGATTTTGTCCTGGACGATTTTCCCTGTGACTGCTGTTGGGGCATGTGCCTTCAGAGCAAACACAGCTCATATAAAAAACAATAAGAATATTTGGGGGTAATAATAACCTAGGAATATCGATTTTGACTGATTTCCTCTGTGTGTGTTTCTTGGAATTAAATTACCAGACAATTACACACAGCAAATATTCGGAGAGACCTTAAAGAGAGCATCAGTAAAGTGGACTTCTGCATTAGGAGCAATGTGATAGATTTGTATTGAAACAAATCGCCGAATTCTAGAGGTTTCAGCGGTCAACCGGTTAAATCAACAGCAGGCATCGCCTCGGATCTGCCTCCAGCTACTGCAGTGTGTGTGTGATATTTCACCCCCCCCTACGGGGGTAGCAGGCGAAGAGGAAGAAAAGCACAGAGTGTCATATATCTTTTCCTCACACCATTGCCGATTGTTTTAAAAAAACAAAAACAGAACGGTCTAAAAGCATTTCTTTTTGTCTGCGACCGTCTTCTACTATTTTGCTGGCAAGACTGGGGCAGAAAACTAAGTGCGTGCGTCGCCTGGCGCGCCGCAGTTTCCTACTTGCTGGAGAAACTGGGTGTCTGCCCGGGGTGCACACAAAAGAATATAGGTTAATTGGTCATTAATGGGAAGGGTGGTACGCGAGAATGTGACATAGCGCTGTGTATCATCGTTGAAATGAACTGATGGGTTGTTAAATTTGGCTGTTGTTGGAGAAGAAAAGGTACTGGATAAATAAAAAAGTCTTTGCTCTCCGGATCGGGGGGGGCAAAAGCACCACCAAATTGGCATAGTGGTTGTTGATTGAGAATAAATTAGTTATTGCTCTTCAACAGATTCCGTTCTTAGCACTTGTACAAGTATATATGAGTAAGAAGGCACTCATATTAAACAGATATTTCCCTACCTTAACTTAGGGACTTGTGTGTCCACTGTGTGGACATTAACTACAGGTTGCGGTACTCCAAGTGTACAGGCATGCCACTGTGTGGACATTAACTACAGGTCGCGGTACTCCAAGTGTACAGGCATGCAGTTCGGCCCCAGAGTAAAATAAAAATAAGCTGGGGTGCTACATAGATAGCCAGTGCAGGGGCCTTCCACGTGGAAAAAGAACCGGAGACGGGCGAGCTTTCCCCGCAGAGATATAAAATGTTAAAGTTTTGGGGTTTCTCGCGTAATTCAGGACAAATGCACCAGGGGGCTTAATGTCCAGTGAGTGGACATCATTGTCCGTGGCGTGTACAGAATAATATGTCCATATCACGGACATTAATACATAGAGTGGTGTCCATGAAATGGACATTGCAAATAAGTGTTTAAAACGTGCGGAAAACTGTTTGAAATGTCGGGGAAAGGGTTGTGAATACAGACCCAGAGCACAGGTGGTGCAGCACCTGACTTTTCAACCCAGGAATACGTGTTTGAAAGGGGGGGGAAAGTATTGTAAATAGAGGCTATCTCAGACTTCCATGAAATACACCGGGGAAAAGCACCTCTCTGTGGCCCTACACAGAGCCCCAAATCACAGACTAAACAGCTACAACAACATTTCATCCACATTTGACTCATGAAATGTACAGGAATATGTCCAGGCTGTGACCCAGAGAGAGCAGCTCCATCCAGCACCTCGCTCAATCCCACCCAGAGTTGACAGGCTGCTGCTTACAGAGTCACTGGTCCCACACTCACAGGCAGAGCTCCAGGGTGATGCACATGGCTTTATTACCCCGGAATGAGTGCTTACAAGCCGGGTAAAGTCTCCCTGCAGCCCCTCCATAACGGTAATAATGGTTAGAAGGGCTTACAAAGAGCTCCAGGGTGAGGCACATGGCTTTATTACCCCGGAATGAGTGCTTACAAGCCGGGTAAAGTCTCCCTGCAGCCCCTCCATAACGGTAATAATGGTTAGAAGGGCTTACAAAGAGCTCCAGGGTGAGGCACATGGCTTTATTACCCCGGAATGAGTGCTTACAAGCCGGGTAAAGTCTTCCTGCAGCCCCTCCATAACGGTAATAATGGTTAGAAATCATTGCCATGTAACCCCGGAAAACAGCTTGAAACATGTCCATTTCATCCACATTTGACTCATGAAATGTACAAGAACATAAGTACGGCTGTAAGCAGGGTCCCACACTCACAGGCAGAGCTCCAGGGTGATGCACATGGCTTTATTACCCCGGAATGAGTGCTTACAAGCCGGGTAAAGTCTCCCTGCAGCCCCTCCATAACGGTAATAATGGTTAGAAGGGCTTACAAAGAGCTCCAGAGTGATGCACATGGCCTTATTACCCCGGAATGAGTGCTTACAAGCCGGGTAAAGTCTCCCTGCAGCCCCTCCATAACGGTAATAATGGTTAGAAATCATTGCCATGTAACCCCGGAAAACAGCTTGAAACATGTCCATTTCATCCACATTTGACTCATGAAATGTACAAGAACATAAGTACGGCTGTAAGCAGGGTCCCACACTCACAGGCAGAGCTCCAGGGTGATGCACATGGCTTTATTACCCCGGAATGAGTGCTTACAAGCCGGGTAAAGTCTCCCTGCAGCCCCTCCATAACGGTAATAATGGTTAGAAGGGCTTACAAAGAGCTCCAGGGTGAGGCACATGGCTTTATTACCCCGGAATGAGTGCTTACAAGCCGGGTAAAGTCTTCCTGCAGCCCCTCCATAACGGTAATAATGGTTAGAAATCATTGCCATGTAACCCCGGAAAACAGCTTGAAACATGTCCATTTCATCCACATTTGACTCATGAAATGTACAAGAACATAAGTACGGCTGTAAGCAGGGTCCCACACTCACAGGCAGAGCTCCAGGGTGATGCACATGGCTTTATTACCCCGGAATGAGTGCTTACAAGCCGGGTAAAGTCTCCCTGCAGCCCCTCCATAACGGTAATAATGGTTAGAAGGGCTTACAAAGATCTCCAGAGTGATGCACATGGTCTTATTACCCCGGAATGAGTGCTTACAAGCCGGGTAAAGTCTCCCTGCAGCCCCTCCATAACGGTAATAATGGTTAGAAATCATTGCCATGTAACCCCGGCAGCACTGCTGTAAGCAGGGTCCCACACTCACAGGCAGAGCTCCAGAGTGATGCACATGGCCTTATTACCCCGGAATGAGTGCTTACAAGCCGGGTAAAGTCTCCCTGCAGCCCCTCCATAACGGTAATAATGGTTAGAAATCATTGCCATGTAACCCCGGCAGCAGGTTCACTGCTGTAAGCAGGGTCCCACACTCACAGGCAGAGCTCCAGAGT
Organism: Pogonophryne albipinna; assembly: GCA_028583405.1. Taxonomy (NCBI): domain Eukaryota; kingdom Metazoa; phylum Chordata; class Actinopteri; order Perciformes; family Artedidraconidae; genus Pogonophryne; species Pogonophryne albipinna. Next base: position 33,299,062 of record CM053242.1, read on the forward strand.
GATGCACATGGCCTTATTACCCCGGAATGAGTGCTTACAAGCCGGGTAAAGTCTCCCTGCAGCCCCTCCATAACGGTAATAATGGTTAGAAATCATTTCCAGGGCAGAAAGCTGTTTTTAAAAGTGAAAAAACGATTTAAAACCCTTTGAAATGACTGTCAGGTGCTGAAGGAAAGCAGGCGGAAATACATTGATTGTTTTACCCGGGAAGAAGGGCTTACAAGGCGGGTAAAGTGCTCCAGGATCTCGACCTGACATGAGCAAACAGGCTATCTCAGACTTCCATGAAATATACCGGAAAAGCACCTATTTGTAGCCGCTCACAGAGCCCTAAACCACGGACGAAGCAGCTACAGCATCTCGACCTGATATGAGCAAACAGGCTGTCAGGTAGGTGCTGAAGGAAAGCAGGCGGAAATACATTGATTGTTTTACCCGGGAATAAGGGCTTACAAGGCGGGTAAAGTGCTCCAGCATCTCGACCTGACATGAGCAAACAGGCTATCTCAGACTTCCATGAAATATACCGGAAAAGCACCTATTTGTAGCCGCTCACAGAGCCCTAAACCACGGACGAAGCAGCTACAGCATCTTGACCTGATATGAGCAAACAGGCTGGCAGGTGCTGAAGGAAAGCAGGCGGAAATACATTGATTGTTTTACCCGGAAATAAGGGCTTACAAGGCGGGTAAAGTGCTCCAGCATCTCTCCCTGACAGGCACACTACCATAACCTCGCGCACCGTGGGTCCCCGGGCCCCCGAACTTAAGCACTCCACCACGGACTAAACCCAGATGATCACACCCTCAAGAACCTCGTGCCCCTGGTAATCTTAAAGGGGGGGTGTAGTTTGCGGTGCTTTACAGTCCGCCCACCAGCATCCATATTCATCCTTATTAACAGCCCCACCCACCCTCCTGTGGAGGATGTTCTCATGGCCCTGGTAACACTTAAAGGTGGTGGATTGTGTGGTGCTTTACAGTCCGCCCACCAGCATCCATATTCATCCTTATTAACAGCCCCACCCACCCTCCTGCGGAGGATGTTCTCATGGCCCTGGTAACACTTAAAGGTGGTGGATTGTGTGGTGCTTTACAGTCCGCCCACCAGCATCCATATTCGGCTTTATTCACAGCCCCACCTGCCCTGCTGGAGGTTCACACTTTAACTTTTTTTTACCCTCCTCTGCCTTACACATCCTCCAACACTTGAGCACCCCTCCATGCACACCACCAGAACCTCGTGCCCCTGGGGACCTTAAAGGGGAAATCACCCTTATTTCCAGCATATTGCTTTACCTTCCCTCTCATGCTACTCACTATTGTCACTTGTTCCGCTCCAATTATCCGGTACTAACTCATCATTCTCCACTCCCATTATCCGGTACCAACTCAACTAGGGTGTAATAGTTTTTAAAAAAGAGGACCAAGTAAGTAATTTTAACAAACTTTATTACAATAAATAAACATGCATTACAGAACTATATACATTGACATGGTCGCTTTATAACATGCTAACATTATTCACTCATCCAGCACAAGGGGACTGAGTTGAACAACACATTCCATATTTACAAGTTGGTCAGTGGCTTGTGCACTGGTAACATTGTCCGTATCGGGTGAAGTTGGTGCAGAGTATGGCACCCTCTCTTCACCCATGTCTGAGGGACTGTGTTCGGCCATTGACTGTTCCCTCTTCGCCACTCTCCAAGCGTTGAAGTTTAAGTAGAATTCTTCGTCTGACGTCTCGGCATCGGGGGAGTCTTGGTAGGGAGTGGGGCTATGAACCTCTCCAGAGCTGTCACTGTCAATGTCAATGTCAATGTCCCCCAAGTTGTCTTCACTCCCCCCTGATGCTGCTGCTGCCGCTGCTTGCAGTGACTCTGTGAAGAGCAGCCGTATTTCCGCAGTCCTCCTTCAAAGAAGGATTATTGGCATAAAATTTGTCTGCAGTTGCAGTGTTGTGACACATGAAATCACTCACTCTTTGGCGGTTGCCTATGTCCTGAAACCTCTTCGCATTATCTGCGTGGACTGTGCGGAGGTCGGTGAAGTTAATGGGACCGTTTAGTCCCACATCAGCCCATGCCAACCTCAGGAAGTAGGCAAGGTTCCTCAACGGGTTCTTCCCCGCTGTGTATAGGAAGTAGCGGTTCTGGGTGCAGGTCAGCGTCCCCTTGATTTCCAGCCACCTCTTCATCCATCCGAATTCTTCTATGGTGAGGTACAGCTGCGCTTCACCAAACGCGTTGGCCGTCTTGTGGTTGCTTACCTGTTATGACAGAGGTAGAGAGCGTCAATACAAATATCAATCATGCACAACATGTTTATCACTGCCAGAATAAACACATTTTGTAATAGCACTCACGTGGATGAGGTAGCCAAAGGCAGTGCCAGTTGTCTCCGCCTTTCGGACCTCGGCGTTGGTCATGTTGGAGTAGACCCCCGGACGGTGGCCATAAATGCAGCTCCAATGGAGGGTCATGTACCCATAGAGCAATAGCCGGGTTGCGGTAGTCGGATTGCTGGCCATCACGTCCAGGAGCTGAGGGATGCGAGTGTTGGCCGCAGTCAAACATGCCATGATGTCTTTATGGCTCGGCAGACCTTCCATCTTGTCCCGCTTCACCTGCATCTGGTGGATAAGCACCTTCTTCCTCAGGGACTTCAGGATGGCAACAACTTCCCGTTTGATTACAATCATGTCGTATTGGTTGAGCCTGCTCCCCTTGCATGGTGTGTCTGCCATGTACTTGAGAAAGTGTGATATATTTTTGATATAGAAGTCAGAGGTCGTGACCTGTAGGCTTGACTTTATCAGGCTCCGGGACCAGCTGTTGGCAAAGGAAAACGCATCAGTACATCGTATTGCGTCAATGTGGAGAACACACACAATGATGGTAACATCATGGACAGTTTTTTGATGTTACTCACCCACGTATCCTCTTCAGATCCCTCAGAAAGAACCAGTCAGACAGGCGTTTGAAACCGTGTGCCATGAAGCTTAGGAACGATTTCACTCTGCTTATTTTGGAGACTGCGTTTTCTTGGAGCCTCACTGTTGGGTCGATGCCCTCGTAATGCTCCCGGTAGCCTTGCAGATACTCCTCTGTGAAACATAACACAGTACTTTAATGACAACACATTGTGTGTTACAGAAACTGCATTTGTGACATATTCAACACACTTACCCATGATGCGTGGGAATGCTATTTCCCGCATTATATTCCCCCGGCCCCTGCCGCTGAACCAGGGGGAATTTATGGGAGGAGAGGTTGACGAGGCCTCTGTATCTATGGATGCAGGTTCAGAGGAGCTGGATACAGGTGTCTGAGAGGCAATGGGGGACTTGCTGCACGAGGGAATGGGAGACTTGCTGCGCGAGGGAATGGGGGACTTGCTGAAGGAGGGACCTTTGGACTTGGACTGCCTCTTTGGTGTTGCCTCTGTTCGGGGTCGTTTCTTTAGAAACACCCACTCTTGTTCCTCCCCATCCTCTTCATCGAACCCATGCATGTCCTCGGCCCTCTGGTCCCTCCTCTGTCGCTTATGTTTTATCATCTGCTGCAGCTTGCAGCGCAGGGATTTCACCTCAGCAGCATATATGTCCCTCTGAGCCCTCATTGTGTTTGCCTCCATCCTCCATTCCTTACAGTCCGGGTTGTCACATTCAATCACTGGGGACAAGGGTGGAGGTTGTGACAGGACCTCATCACCCTCAGTGTCCACATCCCAAGAGGTAATCATCGCTACTGTGGGGTTTGTCAATCGGAGTTCATGAAGCTCCTTCGTTGCCACTGTCATTTTTAGTTTATTTACGACCACATATATCTCCTCCCGGGACAGCTCAACATGGTCTCTGTCCAAGTGCCGGTCCAGCCTTGTCCCGCTATATTCACATCCTGCAATGGTGCAGGGATGGAGCCTAATGTTTGTACGTCCATTGGCCAACAACAGCAGAATTTTTCTTTCAACTAAATTATGCACACTATGGTTCCTCTGCAGGTGCTTGCTCAGGGCCCGGAAGGAACTCTTACAGATCGGACAACCGATCAACATCCTATCTGTATGCATGAGCATTTTGGTACCGGGAAGTGTACCCAGTATAATGTATAGAACCGGGGGCGACAAAGAAGGAAACGTGAAAAGACTCAAGAAAGTTGCACTCAGCGAACTAGAAAGACCCCATGTCAAATCTATCCAGTTTATTTTCAAAACATTGTGTTTTCCATTTGCATCATCGTGCGAAAGGTGTCCCATTTAGGCACTCGTTAGGCGGGCAGAGATCCCTGTCATCTCTCGGCCGTTTCCTCCGGAGCATTGTGCCAATGTGTGTGTGGATAAACGAGCCATATGTGGACACTCGGTACAGGGAAGTGTACCAGGTAAAAGGAATTAATAGAACCAGGGACAGAGAAGGAAATGTGAAAAGACTCAAGAAAATAGCACTCATCGAACTAGAAAGACCCCATGTCAAATCTCTCCAGTTTCCAGCAATCATCGTGCGAAAGGTGTCCCATTTAGGCACTCGTTAGGCGGGCAGAGATCCCTGTCATCTCTCGGTCCTATCCTCCAGGCAACGCGGGGGCCAAAACTGGGTGAAAAAGTATCCGAAAATAGTGCATCATAATGCGGGTAGAGTCCCATCAAACTTCCCTTACTTTCCTCCAGAGTCTGGAAATACTATGTTATCTTTTTGGAGTACCATGAAAACCGGCCAAATGTATCCGAAAATAGTGCATCATAATGCAGGTAGAGTCCCCTGACAACTCCCCTTACTTTCCTCCAGAGTCTGGAAATACTATGTTATCTTTTTGGAGAACCATGAAAACAGGCCAAATGTATCCGAAAATAGTGCCTCATAATGCAGGTAGAGTCCCCTGACAACTCCCCTTACATTCCTCCAGTGGCAGAAAAAGTCTCAGTTAACTTTTGGAAGAACCATAGAAAAGGGTGAAAATGGATAAAATGTATCCCAAAATAGTGCATCATAATGCAGGTAGAGTCCCCTGACAACTCCCCTTACATTCCTCCAGAGGCAGAAAAAGTAAGTTAACTTTTGGAAGAACCATAGAAAAGGGTGAAAATGGATAAAATGTATCCCAAAATAGTGCATCATAATGCAGGTAGAGTCCCCTGACAACTCCCCTTACATTCCTCCAGAGGCAGAAAAAGTAAGTTAACTTTTGGAAGAACCATAGAAAAGGGTGAAAATTGATAAAAATGTATCCCAAAATAGTGCATCATAATGCAGGTAGAGTCCCCTGACAACTCCCCTTACATTCCTCCAGAGGCAGAAAAAGTAAGTTAACTTTTGGAAGAACCAGAGGAAGGGCTGAAAATGGATAAATTATATTCCAAAATAGTGTCTCATAATTCCGTGACAACTCCCCTTGTATTCCTCCAGAGGAAGAGAACCATGATTGGGGGTCCTCCAGGCAACAATTGTATCCGAGCCAAAGCACTCATGGAGCGGACGCATTCCTCCATGATGTGAAACAGCCGTTTTTTTTCTAAGTGCTCTCAAAAACCGTGTTTCCGATTTCGTGCGGATGGTAGCTTGGAAAAGATGAATAGATTTATTTGACGGAGGAAGGGAGGTCTCGAATCCCCTCTCCCTTGTAAAATGAAACGGGGGAGTGAAAATGTGTCCGGGGCTTCCGCCGGAAGCGCCGAAGACTTGAGCTTTTTTGAGCCCCTCCTCCGTGGGCACTCTGTCGTTTTTTCGAGAATTTTTAAAAACTTCATTTTTGATTATTTTAAGATATAATTGACCGTTTTCTTTACTTTTTTTTGCTTTCCACGGGTGGGGGCGCATGGCAGGCCGCCTATGAGCTCCCAAATTCGGCCTGGAACCTCCGGGAATTGTGGACTAAGCTCCATAAACTGACAAAGTCACCCAGAAATGTCATTTTAATAGCCCAAAAATATATAATACAAATACATTTAAATAGTAAAAGGTACAATTGTGCTCCTAATTACCCGGAATTTGATTTATATAGCCCCATGATAGTGAATAAAAATCATTTTCATGGAAAAAAGTGTTAAAATGCCTGATTAATATGTTTGTAGCAGGTTCACTGCTGTAAGCAGGGTCCCACACTCACAGGCAGAGCTCCAGGGTGATGCACATGGCTTTCTTAGCCAGGAAGAAGTGTGTGAAAGCTGGGTAAAGTGTTCATGCAGCCCCTCCATAACGGTAATAATGGTTAGAAATTATTTCCAGGGCAGAAAGCTGTTTTTAAAAGTGAAAAAACGATTTAAAACCCTTTGAAATGACTGTCAGGTGCTGATCACTGCTGTTAGCAGGGTGTCAGCTTCGTGGACCCCAAAGTTAAAAGGAAATGTCCAGGATATTGACATAGCATATTTATATACAGAATGATGATTATTTTACCCTCAGATCAGCGCTTTTATGCGGGTATCACTGCTGGTGTCAGCTTCGTGGACCCCAAAGTTAAAAGGAAATGTCCAGGATATTGACATATCATATTTATATACAGAATGATGATTATTTTACCCTCAGATCAGCGCTTTTATGTGGGTATCACTGCTGGTGTCAGCTTCGTGGACCCCAAAGTTAAAAGGAAATGTCCAGGATATTGACATAGCATATTTATATACAGAATGATGATTATTTTACCCTCAGATCAGCGCTTTTATGCGGGTATCATCAGTGCTGTTAGCAGGGTGTTAGCTTCGTGGACCCCAAATGTAATGTCCATGATCCACGGGGTGGACACAGACACATGCATAGAGCACCCCCAAGTATGTAGGTACAGTTGGTGAAATTTGTCCTGTCGGTGGCAGGGACTTTGCATTATAAGTTGACGTCACATTTCCATTGTGCGGACATTTGTACATTTGAACGACAAATCACATGTTAAATCTGTCCATAAGGCAGACCTTTCCCTTCCCCCTCTGAAACCTCTTAATTCGGACTAAATTGAGCTGGATGAACTTTGCTGTCGCGCTGGTGTTTATTGCGAGTTCATGTTTGTTTGTCTAATTGTTTGTATGGGGGGGTCTATATTGGTTTGTCTACCCGCCGTCTTGTGTATGCTTTGTAACAACTAATAATGAATCAGTCCATAGCCAGGGTAAAATGAACTAAACTTTAGTTATCTCACCAAAAGTAAATGACTTGAGAAAAATAAATAATGTAAAGATGTAAAGCAAAATTATATATTATAGTATAAATGTGCTGCAAATGTGCTGCAAAATGAAAATAAATAGCAAAAGAGTGTTTTTATGTCCTGCATCTGAGTGTGCAGAGGAAAATGTAAACAAGAAGCACACTGTTCAGGGTGTGCGCTGTAGGTGTAAGAAGAAAATAAGATGATATTGCTTTAACAATACATTTTAAATTGTATTGCTGGTATGTTAAGATATCTTTGTGACCTTGTATAAACCCTATACGCCCTGAGACCATCAGAGGCATCACTGCTGGTCGTAAATACCTGCCTGAAGAGATCAGGGTTGCAAAATCTGTCTGCTCAATTAGGTCAATGTTGTATTATTTGTTTCATTTATTCTTAATCTATGTATTGTATTGTAATAATGAATACAAAAATGTAATGTATTGAACAAATTCCGAAACAAAGCACATAAGACAGAACTAGACTCAGACATAATACTAATTATGTTGAAACCTTTTGCGCTGTTGCTGCAAAATGGAAACTTTGTTGATTATCTATTCCAACTGGCCACTGGATTCAGATAATTAATATAAGTTGAAGTTCAATTACAGTTTTAAATATAGTTAAACATTCTTTATTAAACTGTTTCAAATTATTTCTCGTATCAACCAATTAGTCTCCATAGACATTACTAAAATTAGTTGTTAAACTACTGACAGGTTTTCTGAAACCAAGCTTATGAACAACAGAGTAAAGGTCGCTGGTTAAGCCAGGATCAATATATTTGTTGAGGTTTTTATTGTGTGCATAATAAATGGGTAAAATGAATTGAGCAATTTTTTAAGGAGTATAATGTTGCAATCTCTTTAAGATCAGTAATTGCAGGTCCAAGATAGATGTTGTTTTCCAAGGGCCTCTCTTTCACAGGCCCACACAATAAATCATGAGACTTACAAATCCTAACAGACAGAGATCAGTATCACTTTGTGTTGCGAGCCAAATCCATGAAGGGGTTCTACTTGGCCCAATTTCAATACCATAAAGAGAGTATTAACCCAGCTCAAGCTAAATGTCAAATGTCTTTAATTAATGTACAAGTGTTTTGATTTCTTCAAAAAATTCCAGTCTAGTTTCCTTCGAGTTCGGTCTAAGCTACGAATTGTTTCTCATAAACATTCTCACTGCTGTCCCAAATGTTTTAAAGCTTGGGCAGACAAGCTGTACGTACACACACACACACACACACACACACACGCACACGCACACACACACGCACACGCAAACGCACACGCACACCCACACACACACACACACACCCCCCCCCCCCACACACACACACACACACACACACTTTGGATGGGTATTCGCCTTATCCACATTGTAAATTGTTGCCTTCTTTAGAGTTATTAGTAATTCAAGATTAATTATTAAATTAACTGTGGTACATAAGATAAAATAACTAAAACTTTGACTTGATGATTTCGTTCACAACATTAGACCTTGTCCTCTAATCTCTACTAGAATAAGATACGTGTGCATGTTTGGGTGTTTTATCACTCCCGTCATGTATAATCTTGTTGTCCTTTTCATTACAGAGCTGGGAAAATGGTGTATTGAACTTCCCATTGTAAAGCGTCCTTGGGTTTCGTGAAAGGCGCTATATAAATTTAAATTATTATTATTATTATTATTATTGCTTAGATTCTGATCCGTGCGAGTCCAATTTTGACTGACTTTAGTTCTAATGTTAATGTTAATTTGATTTCAACCCATAAGTAATTATTTAAATTATCTAAAAATTTCACATGATGATAGATTAGTGTTCCACATTTTTCCCACTAATTTGTTTTATGATTAGGCCAAAGGTAAAGAGAGACATTGATGAACTTGTGTCCCTTTTGTTGGTACGTGGTTCCATTTTGTCTATGGCCTTGGACGGCTTCACTAAAAGTCACCCAGTTCTGCCCTGCTACAGTCCGGCTGAGTGCAGTCAGAGAGATGCTATGGTTGCTCTACATGACATTAAAGGTGGGGTAGGTAAGTTTCAGAAACCGGCTCGAGATACACTTTTTGTTATATTCCATGGAATGCTCTTAACATCCCGATAGCAATGAATATCTTAAGTGCTTTGACAAAAAATCCATAAAAAAATGTCATCTGTGGAAGCTGTAATACTGTAAAAAGCCGGGCCGGCTAAACGGATTGGATTGCCGCCCTGTCTGTCAGCCTTCCATCTCGTGCACGCACAAATGTATCTCGTGCCCTCATTGGGCGTGCATTGCGCGTTCGTGTGTGTTGGAGGAGGTGCTCTGTAAGGAAGTCTGAAGGAAGGGGCGGATTCTTTTCGGCTGTGTACTTTCAAATTTTAGTGCACTCGAGCCGGTTTCTGAAACTTACCTACCCCACCTTTAATGGTCTGGTCCGAGAATGGACACCATTTCCTGCTCCCAGAGAGAATGACGCTCCTCAAACTGAACATTACAGCCGTTGATACTGTCTCACGTGGGTCTGCTCCCCCCCACTGAGCCATGAACTGAAATCTTGACATCTGCTTTGAACACTTGGAAGCCTCCCTGTCACACCAGCACCAACCCTTGGGTTAGTCAGATGAGACTAACGGCTTCACTTAGGGCATTTGGGTCAGATACATGACTCCCCTTACCACAGAGTGGGTTGTTTGTTTTTTAAGGCTATTCATACTGCTATGCAGAGGATGCCTGTAAGTTGGCAAGATGTTAAAAGCCCCTACTATTTTTAGTATAGGCCTAATGTCAGGGGCCTCTTACTGTCTAATTCTGCATGTATTCACATTATATGGACAGTGTTTCCACCTGGTAAAACTAGAGGCTGCACGAAACTCAGGCTACAATACAACCATTCTGTTCTGCTCTAACAATTCAATGTATAGATTCTACATCAAAACAATTCGTTTTTATTGTTTCCAATGATAACGTAACCTTAAGTGGAGGAATGCAAACCTGTTTTCAAATGTAAGGTTTTGAATTTGTTTGACATTTCTCAGTAATGACACCCTCAGACACCCACTATTATTCATGCTATGCCTTCAGTAGTGACTCAGATGTTGAGGGGGATGAGGCTTTTCCTCCTGCATCAGATATGCTTTGTTTTTCAACAAAGGTATACATTTCCTGCATAATATGTTTCTCACAATTGCTTTTTGTAAGCTGCGCACAGGTGATACTGAGTCTTCTCGAGTAATGGATTATGAACTACACCATGCTTCAATAGACTCCTAAGTTATTATACATATGTGACATATGTAAGAAAGGGAGGGCAGAGTCAATTATATTGAGTAATTCATTTCATATTGGAACATTTATTTCTCAAACCTATGTTTTATGGAAGAAGAAATGTATTTCTGATAAACTAATCTTTTATCAAATGGTAAATGGTGAATTAATATAACATTTAGAATAATTGAGAAGGGGTTAGGGGACTAGCTCACCTTTAACTTAAAATAACATTTATCTTCTTTGGACTGATGAGTATATGATTCTTGCATGTTAAATGACTAACACAAACCTTACATTTATGCATGTGCATGTGTCAGGAAGGCTCCCAAATAATTCTGAGGGGCCTATCCTATTTTTGTAATTAGATGATAATGTGCTAATCCATTACCTTGAGTTGTCTTCACTCAGGAAAACATCCCTATCAAGTGTTAACCCAATAACTAGGACAGCTCTGAAGGCCAAGGGTCAGAGAGAGAGGGTCACACTCTCCGGCTGCAGAGAGCACCCCCAGCCACGGGCAAGGAAGCACGAGGTCGTTCGAGATGAGAGGATTCTAATCTTCAACTTTCTGAGGAGATGGGATGCTTCTTCATCTTTCTGCTCGGTGGGCTCAAGCAGACAACCCTGCAGGACGAGTGAGGGCTTCAGAGGCTTCTATAATACAAGGTTCCATGTTTCTTGGAGGAGCAGATGTCTTCCTCATCCCCCCCATGCTCTCGTACAAAGATAACATTTGAATTGAATGACCAGATGTTTACAGATGTACAATTAATGATTGTTTTTATATTTCCAATGACCAGACATGTGTTAAATAGTGGTGATAAATATATTTTGTCAGATCAGATTACACTTTCACACTAAACAAAATAAATTAATTGATATTTTCAGATTATAAGGTATTGCATAATAAGATATTTCTAATATTATAACAAATAATGTTAATATCCTTAATTGTCCAGCAATCAGGCTTAACAACACTACTCTTTAATGTATTACCCATGCACAGACAGACCTAAAATGATTTTTCAAGTTTTAAGAATGTTTAATCCTTCCTTTCCAGGTTTTTACAAAAGCCTAACTTTTCCTTTTCAGATTGTTAAACATTTTGAGAACTGTTTGATTTTCCCTTCAGATTTTGAAATGACATAATGATTAAAGGTGGGGTAGGTAAGTTTCAGAAACCGGCTCGAGATACACTTTTTGTTATATTCCATGGAATGCTCTTAACATCCCGATAGCAATGAATATCTTAAGTGCTTTGACAAAAAATCCATAAAAAAATGTCATCTGTGGAAGCCGTAATACTGTAAAAAGCCGGGCCGGCTAAACGGATTGGATTGCCGCCCTGTCTGTCAGCCTTCCATCTCGTGCACGCACAAATGTATCTCGTGCCCTCATTGGGCGTGCCGTCATTGGGCGTGCATTGCAGCTGCAGCAGTACTTCAATGACTCGCCAGCAACAGGCGGCCACTTTCACCAGTCTGCTGACATCATGCGCGCGTTCATCTGTGTTGGAGGAGGTGCTCTGTAAGGAAGTCTGAAGGAAGGGGCGGATTCTTTTCGGCTTCAAATTTTAGTGCACTCGAGCCGGTTTCTGAAACTTACCTACCCCACCTTTAATAGTTGATGTAATGTAATTATGTTATCATGCCATAGTCTTTCGATTTAATATGTGATGAAGTAAACGTAAAGTAATCCTAAAATTGAAGACACTGCAATTTTGCAGATTCCAGATTGATTAAATCACAACTGTGAATTGTATACCTTAGCTGGATCTCTTATGGTCCTGAGTTTTAAATGCTTTTGACTAGTGATTGCCTTAAAGTAAACCTTTAAACGGCAAGCTGGTTTTGATTTTATAGTTTGATAAGTGAGATCAACTAATGGTTAAATGTTAAAACATATTATTTTAAAGTAGATGTTTTTGCTATTGTGCATCTGTGTTTTATGTGTTCATTATTGTGCTTTTGACAACAGATGATCCAAACATTGATGAGAGATGATTTTTTATTATGATTGGCTGAGCAATCATTGTGATTGAATGTTTCAGTCTTATTCTACTTTGTGATGTAATTGATGTTGTGTAAGACCACACTCAAATCTGAAGACGCCTATTGATTTAAGTATTGACCAAATTATTATTAGACTAATGTTTTCAGGTTATCAAAGATGATAAAAAGGGAGAAACTGTCAAAGAATATTTCTGTCTTTACTTTAGATATTTAACCTATTCTGTGTGTTGACGTTTACGACCAAACCCTGGCTCTGTTATCTCACTTAAGGAATGGGAGGCTCCAGCTATCTTGATAAACCAGTTCAACTCTCGGTCACAAAATGGTTTACGACTGTGAGAATGCTGGCTTTCTAAGCTCCACAGATGTTTACGCCTCCCCCAATATGCTCATTAACTCTCTGTAAATTAGTTAAAAGGTCTATCAAGAGATAGGCTGGGCAGAATTGACATGACAACCCACCCGTACAGTCAGAACCTTTTTCTGCTGTGACTTGTGATATGAATTCTCCAGCCGTTATACTTGTAATAAACTATCATTGTTTGACATCAAAGCTCCAACTCTCCTCGTGTCTCTCTGAGTCCTGACTCTCCATTGCTGCAGAAGTTTCCCTTACAGCTACTAGAATAAGAGTGTGTTTTTTTTGCATTAGTGCTTATGAGTTTAAATATATCAGTCACAGTGGCTTTTCATCATCATTTCTCAGTGATACTAATAACATTTAATGGATGCTGGCTAACTATAAAATACATTAAATAAAACATGAGAAATATTAAAGTAGGCTACCTATTTTTTGGTTTATTTTTGTGGATTCAAATGACAGGTCTGATGACTAGATTGATGGACTTTATAGAACTCTAAGAAGAGCAGGAGTTGGTGATGAAGGTGGAGGATGAGGAGGAGGAATAAAGGTCTCTGATGCTCGGCTCTGGATCAGCTGCTGTAGATCTGGAAGTCTGTGAAGTCCACCAGGACCTGGAGGAAACCTGAGAAACTGGAGGTAGAGTTTGACGGAGGTTGAAGAGGGAACAGGGTTTTAGCAGTTAGAGGTCCAACAGGCGTGAGGTTTCCAGAAGAGGTTTTAGGTGGAGCATGCGTCTGCAGCTTCCTGCTGTCTGCAGGTGGAGGCTGGGTATGAACAATAGTACGAAGGCAGAGTTCAGATCTGCAGCTGGAAGAGGGGGGAGAAGTACTCAGATCTGGGTCCCGCTTTATTGCTCAGGCTTCACTAGCGTCTATTCACAGGCACGATCCCACTAGAGCGGCACGGAGGCTTTGACCTGCTCCATGTCCGACCTGGGCCTGTGCCCCCCTCCTTAGTCAGCCTGGTGGTCCCGGCAGGCCCGGCTCCAGGATGAAATGACTGAGGGAGCTGTTAAAAAATCCGAGGCTGCGATTCTTTTTCACAACAACGAAAAATACTGGCAATGTAATGAATTGACGCACCAAGCTTTTTTCCTTCTCACTGCTCTACAATCAGTGGTGCCCCACTGGTTTCAAGGTGGGCATCAACTACCAGCCGCCCACTGTAGTTCCTGGTGGAGACCTGGCCAAGGTCCAGAGGGCTGTGTGCATGCTGAGCAACACCACTGCTATTGCAGAGGCCTGGGCTCGGCTTGACCACAAGTTTGATATGATATACGCTAAGCGTGCCTTTGTGCGCTGGTATGTGGGTGAGGGTATGGAGGAGGGAGACTTCTCTGAGGCCAGGGAGGACATGGCCGCTCTGGAGAAAGATTACGAGGAGGTTGGAGCTGATAGCCTGGGAGATGAGGAGGATGAGGAAGGAGAGGAGTATTAGAAAGGCAGACATTCCGCTTTATTGATCTCTGATCCATGCTGTTTTATTAATGTCAAGAAAATAAAGTTGTTCATTGACTGAACCTGAACCTATGCTTTCCTCTCGTCAATAAATACACTGTTAAACATTAGCTATCTGCCTATATGGGTTGTATGTATTCACTTGTGTAGTGGACATTTTTATTATATCCTTATATGCTTAAACCAAATGCTTCTCATCCTCTGAGATGTGCTGTTTTCTTCTCATACTCTACTGTGGGTTTTTATTCCCAAGCGCTTCAAGGCCACACAGCTGATTTGGCAAACTATGTTGAGGCTACTCCTCTTTAACCAAAGTCTCCCTATTCTGAGCTCAAGGACAGGTGTCTAATAACAATATGAGACTGTGTGAAGGCAGATATTCTGAGCTTCCCACCCTTCCTGTATATAAGCTTTGCTATTTTATTATATCTGCGCACACTCCCGCAGACTATCCTATACTCTGTGAGACCTGTGTCTTTGAATATATTCAAATAAATAACCAGAAAGACAGCTCTGTTTGTTTCACCATTTATTTGTTGATCACTCTGACTTGTGTATCTCCACCGTATTGACTGGGTCTAAGATTTCCATAACAATTGGCGTTGTCGGCAGGATCTCTGCAAGTTCGATTGGGGACACCTACGGATGCTTGTGGTCGCGCTCCAGGATCCTCGGATCCTCCTCTACCTCGACAGAAACCGTATGGGACGAGAGGACCAGCGCCGGGGGTGGAACCGATTGACTTCACGAGATCCAACAAACTCAAAAGGCTTTCAATACTCGGTGAGATGTACAGTGTCTAAATTGTTTAAAGTTAAACGTAATTAAACTCCATGACATTTATGAGAGGGACTGCTCGAAAGTAGGATATTTGGGATATCCGTCGTAGCCTGGGTTTACGATCAGTTTTTGTGTGATTTGTACGAGAACAAATATCACATCACCGACGGGTGAAAAATAGTGTTTTGGTAACACGGGGTGTTTTGGTAACACTTAAAGACTTTGTTATGGAACGCAAAGCAGAGAAGGGGGCTTGTATACTCCTCCTGAGGGTCCGATTGTGGATGTCATGCGAGCAAAACACGGTGAAAACAGTCTGTCTAAATTAAATATCTGGACGGAAATGTTCGGATTTCCAAAGGGAGGTTATTTGAGTAAATTAAAAATCAAAAACCTAAGGGATAAAATTACAAGAGTGTGAAGATGGAATGAAAAAGAAGAGTAAAGTAAAAGACTTATAAAAAGCTGGACACTCACAGAAAGTGTTTATAATAGCCTACTGGGAGGATGAAGCAGAATGCCGTGAAAGAAGGCAGTGGGCCTTGGGCATTAAAGAAAATATTAAGGTTGAAGATGAATGTGAATAAAAGAAGGGAAATAAATTATTTCCAAAACCATGTAAACCCCAGACATCTCTGTGTCCTTCCATTGCAGGCCTGAATGACCTCTCCTCGACTGGGTATCCTTTCCCTCCCCCGGGGTACAACCCTGGCAATCCGGCTGGCCCACCTCAACCACCTCCACCGCCACTACAAGCCCCAGCCATGCAGTCAACAGACTCCCCGTCAACTCCAAGTTCGTCCACCCCCATTAGCCCCAAGTAGATGGGGACAACAGCGGGATAAACAAACCTGATGCCAAAGCAGGTGTTTGGGGGACACACCTCAGTAATGCCTTTCTCAACGGACTCACAGACACAGCGCAAGCTACGCAGAATGCTGGCCGCTCACAATACCGAGGGAGAGGCAGAGGAGGTTTTCCGAGGCAGAGGACGAGAAGCAAGACCTTCATTTGACGAAAGATGTTTCAAGTGAGGCAGTGTTGAACATTGGATTCTGGGACTGCTCACAGAACACTGGCAGTGGAGGCAGAGGGGGACAGCAAGGACGGGGCCATCATTCACAATCAGACTGACCTACACCAGATGGGGAGGAAGGGGCCCGATCGAGCGAGACGGAAATTCAGCCAGCAGCATCGAACCAGGGAAGTGACACACACACACACATCATGCTATTGAGTAATTGGAAAATGTAGAAGACATGTCTGTGGTTAAAGAGGGTACATATTTGAAATATGACAGTGAATGTTTGCATTAAGAAATGTCCCACACTGACTTTGGCTGTCATGGGTGTTGATGTTACATTTTTGGTTGATTCTGGGCCTACACATTCTGTGGTAAAAAGGGCAGATTTGCCTGATTGCAAATTTAGTGGTAGATTTATTCACTCAATAGGAGCGGCTGGGGTGACTGTAAAGGAGAAGTTTTTGTATCACTTCAGAGTAAAGATAACGGTGATGACAGTCATCCATTTCCCACATCAGTCAAAAACAGTTTTCTTTTATCATCTGTTCTGCCCAATAAATGTACTGGGCAGAGATCTGATTCTCCGGTTCGGCATAGACCTCATTTTTCCACAAATGAGGGTCTTAAAGTCCGACAGCCATCTCCTACGATGGTTCAAAAACTGGCATTTGATGATAAAGAACTAGTGAATGTGTATCAATGGCTGCTGACATATTCTGATTCTCAGGCGTTGTTGCGTTTGACTGATCAACGTGTTTTTCCACCTGCTGTGTTCATGGAGGCTTCTCAGTTGCATTGTACTGCTAACGTTGTTGATGATCCGTGTAAATGCTATGATGAGAGTTTTCTGTTAGAATGTGTGAATGATGAGCTCATGCTTAAAACTATGTATTGGAGTTTGCTGCGCAGAGTTGGTTCCTGTTGCACTCGCACCCACACAACACAAGCTGAACACAAATCCCAGGGGCGGTCCACACATTTCACTAGCCAGGGGCCCCACTGATAGATGGAGGGATTTGGGTCCAATCGTTAAAGATTGGGAGTCAGTCACTGATTGGGCACCTACACACACAGAATATGTCATGTACTCTATGTCACGTGACGTGTATCAAAGGAAAATCTGCACGAACGTAGCCGTTCTGCGCACATTGCTGTTGGTTGAGGAGGATGACGTTGGTGATGCCATTTTTCCACCTTTACGGGTAATTCTCATATCTCTGAGCTTCCTGCCACGCTTTCAGATGTGCCATACTCACTCTGGGCAGCTCACAGATATGACGTAGGTTTAATGTCCACATTCCGTCCAAACCCCAGTACCCATTGAAACGTGAAGCTGTTGATGGCATTCGGCCAGTGTTTACCTCTCTGTTTAAACAAAGGTTCATTATTCCGTGTAACGATTCCGGTACGCACTCCAGTGTTTCCTGTCAAAAAGATCAGAGACAAACCTCCTGACGAGTGGAGATTTGTCCAGGATTTACGAGCTGTAAATGCAGCTGTGCATGCACGCTCGTCCCGAATCCTTATCTGATTATTTCCCTCTGCAGCATTTTTTTTACTGTCATAAGATCTCTCAAATGCATTTTTCAGTGTTCCTGTACACAAAGACAGTCAATTTTGGTTCGCATTTGAATATAATGGTAAACCTTACACATTCACACGTTTGTGTCAAGGCTACTGTGAATCTCCTACTGTGTACAACCAGGCATTGTGTACAAGGTTGGCCTCTCTCCAAGTTTCTAAAGGCACCGCTCTCATCCAGTATGTTGATGACTTCATGATTTGCGCACCCACAACAGAACAGTGTGGAGCTGATACAATTTCCTTGTTAAAACACCTCGCAGCCGAGGGCCACAAGGCCAGTTTGTCAAAACTCCAATATGTACAAAGAACAGTTACATTTTTGGGTCATGTCATTTCAGGAGAGGGGAAAGCGCTTTCAGATAAGCGTATTGCATCATTGGCTGCTCTGCCAAAACCTGTCACTAAGTGACAGATGATGTCATTTTGACGTTTTGACGCTTGCTGTGATGTTACATTAGTCCGTTCTCTGCTTGTAATTATGCCGTTACAAGCTTCAAAGTTGTATTTATCATCTGAATTTGCCGAAACAAGTTTAATATTCTGAAAGCCAATACTTTGTTATTCGAAAACAGATGAAAACAAACTGTCTTTTATACAAAATGGAAGTATTATACAAGTAAAACTACATGTTGCTTTAATCCCATGTAATTGTAGAATGAACACAGTCTTCCTTTGAAGATGTATAAGTCAGGTGTCTTGAGTAGTCAAAATTACCTACAAATCATTGTACACACTTGTAAATATTATTTTCCACTTGTTACCATTGTGAGTCTATTTTTATGCAGCTCTGCGTGATTTTGTAGCTACAATTCAGACTAATACACTACCAGAGGTGGAATAAGTACTCCGATATTGTACTTGAGTAAAAGTACAAGTACTCAGATCTTGTAGTGAAATTATAGGTACTCAGATCTTGTACTTGAGTAAAAGTAGAAGTACCAGAGTGTTACAGTAAAAGTCCTGCATTCAAAATGTTCCTCAAGTAAAAGTAGAAAAGTATTATCAAAATATAGTGAAAGTAGCGACAGTAAAAGTGTTCATTGTGCAGATTGGTCCATTTCAGAATAATATATATGATATGTTTTATAATGATTGATCATGAAAGTGTTCTCAAAGCTGGTAAAGGTACAGCTAGTTTGAATGACTTTGTATACTGCAGGGTAGCTTGTGGATTTCCTCCAGGTGGAACTAAAGTCTGATTTAACACTTGATTATATTTCACATCATTCATCCACATCTGTGAAGTAACTAAAGGTATTAAATACATGTAGTGCAGTAAAAGTACACCATGTACCTCTGACTTATGTTCACTGCCAACCTAAAAGTACCTAACAAAAATAGTAATCAATGATGTATTGAAAAGTTATCTGGCTGATTGTTTTATATCGGCTCAGCCAGGTTATATGGGATGCCCAGTCTACGTACACTCTAAAAACAAATGCTTGGCTTAACAAAGAAAATCAAGGCAATAGGTTGCATCGATGGTTATTGAGTTAAGACAACTTCTAATGAAATTGTGTTAAAGCAACAAAGTTATTTGAGTTAGGGGAGAAGGCTTTTCCTCTACAATCAGAGGTGTTTTCAATTACCACTTACTTAATAATTGGTAGCATAAACACAAGTTTTTAAGTTGATTACTCCAAAAGTTCCAACTTGTTTTACCGTATGATTTAAATGTAATCTTAAATTGTATGTACTTAATTACCACATGTTGAACATGAACACATGTTTTTAAGTTGACAACCATTTATAAATTAAGTTGCTCCAAATAATATTGTATTCAATAGGGTTTTTCTCTTAGCTTTTTCATGTTTTTGCCTTTAAAGAAAGAAATTAATTGATTCCACAACAAAAATATTAGGCAATTCACTTTTTATTTTTGAACTGCAGTTGTTTATTTCAACACATGATGTTTCAATCAGGAGAGTTTGAATTTCAAGTTGTATTTGAATGACAAAAGATGACACTCACCTTAAAATGTCCTTTGTATATTTCTATTTGTCTTAACTGTGGGAACTTGTCCAGGCATCTTAAGTGGGAGTGGACTTGAAATCCTTAACTCAAGATGTAGAACAATTAAGTTATCAAGCCAATTGCATTACTTACTTCAACTTGAATTTAGTTTGATTAACGCAGAAATCAGAGTTCAAATGACACAATATTAAGTTGATGTAATTACCAACATTATTACGTCAACACAACTTATAAATTAATGTTTGCAACTTAAAATGTTTATCTAAATCAATTAACTCACATTTTTATCTGGGAACCATGCATTTAATTAAGTGGAGGCGAAAGGTCGCCTGAATTCGTTTTTAGACGTACAGATCACTCATTTTGAAATATTAAACTTAGTTTTCTTTTCTTTAATTTTTCATCCTCGTTTAGAATTCTATCACGAAACACACATTTGGTTGTTTATAGCATAAAGAACATCTGATTTAATGTGAGGTAGGGAAATAATCATTTGAGTATGTGCATATAAATATGTAATTTACAACAGCTGTAAGATGCTTGAAAAGGTTGAAAATGCACCTTGAAAATGCTTGAAAAGGTGTAAGAACCCTCTTATGCCTTTGCCTGAAGACGGTGACGAACACGACTGTGTGCACACCTAGACCGGACTTAAAGGACATTCCTCTGACCAACGCTGACCTCATTTTGTATGTTGATGGGTCTGCCTTTCGCGACCAAGGGGGCACTTATCGGGTGGGTTTTTCTGTTGTTTCAGATTCTGCTGTACTCCGTTCCGGACCAATCCCATGTCACCTCTCAGCACAAGCAGCAGAGCTCATCGCACTAACTGAAGCCTGCACGTTTGCAGAAGGCAAAACCGTGACTATTTACACTGACTCACGTTATGCTTTTGGGGTAGTACACGATTTTGGGGCTATTTGGAAGTGGAGACAATTTCTGAAATCTGATGGCAAACCAGTACTTAACCATGTACTGGTTGCAGGCTTACTAGACGCCATTCTGCTCCCATCTGAAGTTGCAGTCTGTAAATGTGCCGCACACGCAAGCAGTACAGACCCAGTTTCCCTAGGAAATTGGGTCCGCTAATTTATCTGCTGACTCAGCCGCAAAGACAGCTGCTCTGATTCCTCTCGCACCTCACGCACACTCATTTGTTAAAATCCCTGTCTCCTCCTTCTATCACAAAATGTTGTCACTGACTTCCATGCAGCAGCTAGCTACACCAGTTGAGAAGGTTCAGTGGAAGGCTGTTGGGGCTGTTTTTGACCCAACCTCCAGCATCTGGGTTGGTCCAAATTCCAATCCATGTCTCCCAAGACATTTCTTCCCTCATTTTGCTAAGTTGACACATGGGTTGGATCATGTGTCAAAAGGGGGGATGTTAGAGTCTATCAATCAGGAGTGGTTCACAAGGGGGTTCACAGTAACAGCTCAAAAGCACTGTGAAGCATGCCTAATTTGCATTATGCAAAATTCTGGTAGACCAGTAAAGGTTACAGGACCCGGAGCACATCCACCTCCCACCTGGCCATTTGAGCACCTAATGCTGGATTTCATTGAGCTTAGCCCATCAGGGGGTAAGAAGCACTGTCTGGTGGTGGTTGACATGTGGTCCAAATGGGTTGAAGCTTTCCCAGTAAAAGCACAGACAGCAAATGCTGTTGTGCTTATCATCCACAGAGTGGGGGTGGGGTGGAAAGAGAGAACGGCACAATAAAAACCAAACTAGCAAAATGCTGTGCAGACACAGGTCTGTCATGGACACAAGCTCTGCCCATTGTGCTGATGTACATGCGGATGCGGAAACGAACACGGAGCCAACTCAGCCCATTTGAAATCCTTTTTGGGGCTCCTCCACAGATTGGACTCAAGGCTCCAGGATGTCCTCTTCCCTCCACAACTTTGTGTGAGGATGCTATGTTGTCATATTGTGTTAACCTGTCCTCCACTTTAGCAGCCTTGCCTACCCCTGCCACTGGTCCACTTCACCATCTCCAACCCGGCAACTTCGTGCTGGTCAAGGATTTCCGGAGAAAGAGCTGGAAATCCAATCGTTGGCAAGGTCCCTACCAGGTGCTCCTCGTCACCCAGACAGCGGTCAAGGTTGCCGAGAGAGCTACGTGGGTCCACGCCAGCCACTGCAAGGTCCTAGTCACCAACGAAAGAAGTAGACGACAACAAGTGACGTGTCCTAGTCACCAACGGAAGAAGAAGACGACAACAAGTGACGTGTCCTAGTCACCAACGAAAGACGACAACAAGTGACGTGTCCAAGTCACCACCAGCACCACACTTGCACTACATACACCAAAACACACTACACACAAGGTGTCACGAGCGAGTGCCAGCTGAGCGGTTCCATATGCCTCTGGTTCCTCGTTTGTGTTACCGGTGTGCGGAGTCTGACTGTCCGTGTCACAAAATCGACCGAGGGAATACACACACACACCCCATGGAGCATTCCCGCCTCGTGATGAGGGCTCGCCTGGAAAGACGACAATGCAACCATGAGCAATGTGCGGATACTACTGGAGAGCCTGGACAATCATAGAATGGTTCCTCTGCATATTTGCCCTGGCGATCATTTTCGGCCTATTAATCAGTTGTACCTGTTTGATTATCCCAATACTGAAGAAGTGCGTTTCCAGCATGGTATCCTCAGCTTTCGTTCAGTATGCTGCTATTCCATTACAGGACAATCCTACTTTGCGCCACAGCTACGAGAATCGTATACCTTGTACATTCCACCGTACCCCTGTTTGTGAGCCAGAATCAGAAGAGTCTGGTTTCGACACTACAATATAATCCATGTGAATCCTCCTTTTATGCTTACATTATATTGGAGTCTGTCCTCCACAAAAACAGCCAGTTTTCTATGATATATTTGTGATGTGTTTACTTAAACCAGCGATGGAATGTATTCATTGATGTGTTATATCAGTCTATCCTGTCATTTGTTTTTTTTATTGATCAAGTATGATCAAAAGGGGAGAATGTAGTGGACATTTTTATTATATCCTTATATGCTTAAACCAAATACTTCTCATCCTCTGAGATGTGCTGTTTTCTTCTCATACTCTACTGTGGGTTTTTATTCCCAAGCGCTTCAAGGCCACACAGCTGATTTGGCAGACTATGTTGAGGCTACTCCTCTTTAACCAAAGTCTCCCTATTCTGAGCTCAAGGACAGGTGTCTAATAACAATATGAGACCGTGTGAAGACAGATATTCTGAGCTTCCCGCCCTTCCTGTATATAAGCTATGCTATTTTATTATATCTGCGCACACTCCCGCAGACCATGGGCGTCGCCTGGGGTAGGGTTTTTTTTCTTTAGCCCCGGACAAATTCTCCCTCAATAATATAATACATTAACCGTACTTTACCTAGAGGACGGCAGAATTGTAATTTCCCGTGTTCAGTGAATGCAACAGAGCCACCAGACCAATCAGAGAGTTGCATGGAAATAAATGTGTTTTATTGGCTGACAGGTACGTACCTCTCCTCTGTGACAGTGTTTAAACTTTAAACTGTCAGCCGCGGACGCTGAGTTTCTGAAGAAGATGGACATTAGAATTTTTTTTTATAAAACAGACGGCAATTCTCAAGTGGTGGCTCACACAACAACCCCAGAGCCACCACCTGAGCTAGGTGAACAAGGTATGTAAATGTCAGTAAACTTACAAGTTATGCAAACATGTAAGCAAAGCAAAAATTATAGCTACGTTGACGTTACTTTGAATCGCGCGGGTAAGCTAAACCGTTAGCAAGTAGCTATAGCTAGCCAGATATATTAAATAAACACTTTGTCATACAATATAAATGTTGTGTTTTTTAGCGTTACCTGGTGATTTCAAAGAAAGCTCTCTGGGAAATGTTGACTTACTGTCAGTGTCAGTTGATCCGAAGTCCTGTCAGTTAAAGTGTTTCATAGTTAGCTTAGCTAAGCATCAACCTAGCATTTAAATATATGGATGTTATGTGACGGTATTTCTGTGGAAAAGTCAGCTGAAATGGTGGCATAGTTGCCACTGCGTGTCACAGCATGTTTGAACATATTTTCAGCAGTAAATGTGGCTGTTTGGCCACTGACGTTGCCATAACAACACCTGAATTTAAATGTACAACCTCTTTTTGTGACAGATTTTTGCATGAAATTATAATTCTTCTGATTGATATTTCCTATTGACAGCTAGTTTCTATGTGAACAATACATTATGAGATGGACAGCCAGCTAACAAGTTATATACAAATATTTCAGATCAAAGCTAATCCAGTGGGGCTCCTGAAAGGGGGCAAGGGACACTGTGCTCCCAAATATTAAGCCTTGACCCCCATCTTAAAATTGATATGATCAAAAAATGATCTGCATTTTCGGAGGCCTTTTTTCCTCATTATCATGTCAAATTGTACAGCTTTCCTTAGTTTTGAATGCAGAAAGATGACTATATTAGAGTATTAAGTGAAAATGACTATATTAGAGTATTAAGTGAATATATTAAGTGAATTACTCAAACTGCATTTGTATAGGAATGATTCTGTCCTATTGGCAGATAACTACTCTTAACAGTGATATCTACAAGAGGTTTCCAATGTAAATTTAACTATTTTCAATTGGTTAGTATTACATTTTGTGACAGTGTGGTGACACTCATTTTAATGAAGACACATTTGTGTATCTTGAAATTCATTTATTTGACAGAGCTGGAAACTGATTGACTTACATACTTGTTTGTGTTCACCTACACATTCATCACAGATGAGCCAAACAGAGTAGAGGATGAAGAAAGGAGAACAGGAGAAAGGGACACACAAGAAGGAGATACAACAGACAAGCACGACAATGGAGACAACAATGAACAGGAACACCAGAACAGACAAGAGTCAATGGGTAACATGACTGATTTAGGGACTGCAGATACAGGGCCAAGGCAAGTGAGACACCACTGCTTTCCATCCAGCATGTTTGGCCAGCAAAAGAGATAATTTCAACCGCAAACAGCAAGGGATGAGGGAAGCACAAGGGATGAGGGAAGCAGCAAGTGATGAGGGATTATTATTTCCTCCTTCCATCCCTTTTTTCTGTTTAATCTGATTACTAACAACTTCTAATAATTTGACATAGTTTATGATTTAATTGGAAAATGAAGTGTTTTTAAATAATAAACCCGTTTCTGATTCTGAGATCTTTTTTTATATATGGGTGTTGAGAGATGTAACCATATCTCTTAATGTTGCTCTCAAAGTGCACAAGATTGATGCTTTTAACTTCAATATTTAAAAAAAATCTTCCTGGGGGACCCCAGAGGAAGTGAGTTCCCCCCAAAATAGCACTTTATCTCTGCTTATGTAACTCCGGTGTAGTGTCCCCTCTGCAACAGATCACTCAGAACATGTTTTTCACACAAAAAACATATTGCTGTGACTGTGAGCATTAAACAATTAACATTAAACTAAACAAACACAACAGTACGTTATTGTCCTTATAAAATAAAAACATACATTTTGTCCACCGAGATAATACAGGCACCTTACCCTCAAGAGATCCTCACGTGCTATGAGAATCTCCCACAATCCATTGCCGTAACAAAGCTAATGGAGGCACACGTTTGTGACACCAGATGGCGCAATTGTGTATGTGCGTGTGGGGAGCCTTGCAGTAGAAAATTTGACTGTAGCGCCGCCACTGTGGGCTAAGCCCCGAATGTTTCCAGGTCCAGGCGACGCCCCTGCCGCAGACTATCCTATACTCTGTGAGACCTGTGTCTTTGAATATTCAAATAAATAACCAGAAAGACAGCTCTGTTTGTTTCACCATTTATTTGTTGATCACTCTGACTTGTGTATCTCCACCGTATTGACTGGGTCTAAGATTTCCATAACACTTGCTCAGTTCAATCAAAAATGTTTTCACACAGAGATGCTATTGCTCAATTCTGTCAATTGGAGGCAGTGGTGTTTAACATGTATATATCTTTTCTCTGAACAGACCAGGCATGGCAATCTAGTTAAATGCTAGATTAATCACTAAATTATTTCTCAGAATCAGATGATTCAAAAGTACCATTTGCATATCTTACATTTACTTATTTAAGATTGGATTTGTGCTTTACGTGAGAAGAACAGAGTCCTAACCCCGGCCTGATCTAAAATAGGGTGTGGTATTCACTCTGGCCCAAGGGAGGGATAGTAGTGAGGCGGGGGCTCTCATGCGCAATACATTAGGAACCATGTAAAGCCAACATTGAAAAAGGCTAAATAGTGTTGTAAGGAGATTAGTGTTTTCACAGGTGTTGTAAATGTTTTTTTTATTTTCAGTTCTGTAATCATTCACCATGTTCAGTTACAAATAAATGCTTTTTCTTGACATTAAGCAGGGATATTTAATGTCAAAAACAAAAGGGATTCTACATCAATCAATCACTGTTTATTTATATAGCCCAATATCACAAATGTTACATTTGTCTCAGTGGTCTTCACAGTTTGTACAAAATATCAGTATGACAATATGACACCCTCCGTCCTTTGACCCTCACATCGTACAAGGAAAAACTTACAGAGAAAACCCCACAGTTTAAAGGGGAAAATGGGAGAAACCTCAGGGAGAGCAACAGAGGAGGGATCCCTCTCCCAGGACGGACAGACGTGCAATAGATGCCGTGTGTAAATCGAGAAGATAATACATTTACAACATAGATATCCAAATGTTTGGAAATGCATGTGTCTATAATAAGAAGATGAATCCACGAGGATGTCAGGAATCTTGTGGGAGCCATCAGGGAAGTAGTATGGTGCATTGGCGGTTCTAGACCAATTTGACTGGGGGGGACACTGGGGGGCCAGTTATTTTCTGAGGGGGGCACAATAAATGCAGGACGAAAAAGAGAACTAGACAGTATGAAGTAATTGCGCATAAGAAAACAATGCAATACAGTTATTGGTATTTGTTTCAGTACACTTATTTATTTCAGATAGATCTTATAGTTATTACTGTTAGCTTCAGCTTAAGTTATAGTGCAATGTTTGCACTAACACATTTAACATTTAAAAAAAACAAAAAAAAAACGTTTCATTGTTAGGGGGGCCACAGGGGGGTCAGAGGTCAGTGTTAGGGGGGCACTGGCCCCCCTGGCACCCCTAGAACCGCCCCTGCCCCCCCCCTAGAACCTGTCTCTGCGGTCCGCAGAGACAGGTTCAGCCACGACTCGAAGTCCAGGACTCAGATCCAGTGCTCAGGATAGAGGATCCAGGACACACGACCACAGCAACAGGATTAGCCTCGACTCAGGTTCCCGGCGTATATATGGACACAAAAAAGAGATTTGGGGGAACCCGGGTTAATCTGAACATGAGAGTACACAGGTACAAACAGCCAGAAAGACGGAGTAAGGTGCCCCCCCCCCCAACAGTCCAAGCCTATAGCAGCTAAACTAACGTGTCTACATACATGCACTCCCTTAGGATAGGTTGAGGGAAAAGGGTAGCAAGTAAGAAGTAAGAAACAGAGGTGGAGAGGCACACAGGGAGAAAGGTCCCCACTGGAACCTGAATTGTTTAGAGGTAAGGAGTAGGTCTGTGGCTACGCTCCACACTCCTGGGCTAGGCCTTCTCTGCAACCTGTTACCCTCTATTAGAACCTCGAAAGGTCATAGAAGGGAAAGGTTTGGATAAAGTTTTAAATATAAGATCTAAGTTGTTAGGATTTAAGTGAAAGAGTAAGAACTAAAATGTATAGGTGAAGAGGCACAACGTATCAACGTCAATGCACTCTTATTAGATTATTTTATCACGAAAAGCTTTACCAAAAAGGAAGGTCTTAAGCGTACTCTTAAAAACGGATAGGCTGTCTGCCGCCCGAACACAAACTGGAAGCTGATTCCACAAATGTGGAGCTTGATAAGAAAAGGCTCTGGCTCCCATTGTACTTTTAGAGACTCTAGGAACAACCAACAACCCTGCATTCTTGGAACGCAATGCCCTAGTAGGACAGTAGGGTATAATGAGTTCTTTAAGGTAAGATGGCGCCTGCCCATTAAGGGCTTTGTAGGCGAGAAGAAGAATTTTAAATTCTATCCTGTGTTCTATAGGGAGCCAGTGTAAGGCAGCCAGAACAGGAGTAATGTGGTTCCTTTTCCTAACTCTGGTTAGTACACGAGCTGCAGCATTTTGAATCAGCTGAAGCGACTTGACTGACTTCTTGGTACACCCTGATAAAGAGTTACAATAATCCAGCCTAGAAGTAACAAATGCATGGACTAGTTTCTCTGCATCGTTTTGAGGCAAGACATGCCTAATTTTGGCAATGTTGCGTAGATGGAAGTAGGCGGTCCTTGAGATTGATTTTATGTGGGCGTTAAAGGATAAATCCTGATCAAATATAACACCAAGATTCCTTACAGTCTCACTGGAGGCCAAATGAATGCCATCCATAACTAGTATATCTTTAGATAGTTTGTTTCGTAGATTCTTTGGGCCGAGTACAATAACTTCAGTTTTGGTCGTGTTTAACATCAAAAAGTTTAAGGTCATCCACGTTTTTAAGTCCTTGAGGCAGTCTTGAATTTTATTTAGGCGATTGGTTTTATCAGGCTTGATGGATAAATATAGTTGAGTATCATCCGCATAACAGTGGAAATTTACAAAATGATTCCTTATAATATTGCCTAGCGGAAGCATATATAGTGTGAACAAAATAGGTCCAAGCACTGAGCCCTGTGGCACTAACTTTGGTTTGCATGGAGGATTCATCGTTGACACGTACAAACTGAGAGCGTTCAGATAGATAGGACCTAAACCAACCTAAAGCAGTTCCCTGTATGCCAACTAAATGCTCTAGTCTTTGCAATAATACTCCGTGTCAACCCCAAGCCCCCAGGAAGTGTGCCGGACTCTGTGCCCAACATTCGTTGTGTCCAAACGGCGGTACTGTAACTTCCGTATCAGTCCGTGACGTCACCCGGCCCAAAACAACTTTTTCCCATTGACTAACATGGGGAAAGAAACGTCTGTAAATCAGCGGATATTTTTTTTTAAACTAAATAAACTACCCAGTATGAACAAGCCCTTATTATAATCATTAAAAACTTGGCAAGAATACTGGGATCTCAGCGATCCAGGAAGGCATCTCTACAGCATCCAGAAACATGTAGGGGTAGAAGACTAAGCAGGAGCCCAAGGGAAGAAAAACGTCATTACAAAGTTAATGACACACAGGATAAAACCAGACACTCCACAGAATTGGCAGGCACCCCACTGGACTCTGTACAGATTGCAATAAATCGGAAACCGCCAAACATGTCTTTAAGGTCTCCTATTATGTAATTTTGAGGCATACATTATGAGTATATGATATATAAAAAACATGTCTATGATGTGTTTTTCTCAAAATACCAAACAGATCATGCATTTTAGACATCCTTCATATCCCTCTATCCCAACACTGTTAGAGAAACGCTGATTTTTTTTATTTGATTTTAACGATTCCTGTTCAGATTCAGCATAGGAGCTAAAACGCTTAATAACCTTCATGACGTGTTAGAGAAAGATCATAAGAAAGGTTGACAAAGATGAGGCTTTTAAACGGGCAGCGGAGCCGCTGTGTGTAGAAAGTTGTGTCTGAACCGGAACCAGATTTCGGTACCCAACCCTAGTGACCTGCCTGCCCTAAAACAAGGGAATGACATGTTTATGATGTGCTGCAAAAACACAACAAATATGCAGGGATGTGAGTCTGTTTCTAAGGCCTTTTTATTTTGGTAAAGTCCCACCATTTAAACAAAAGAGAACAGAATCAAACTGAAAACATCGTGAATATTTTCTGGATACATTTATCATTGGTTCTTCTTTTAGAACAGACTGCCAACTCAACAGGAACTATCAAAAACATCTCAATCGAAAATTTAAAGTCACAACATTTTATTAACTAAACAGATTATTGGAGAAACTACTCGGCAGATTAATGAACAGTGAAACTAAATTCCTTCAATGCAGCCTAACGAGGCTAGCAGTTGAGATATAATATAAAAAAAGAAAATCAATACCATGGTTGAAATACAGCATAGCAAAACATTTCTTTATAAGTCAGGAACCATTACAAAGATGAATTAAATCGGGAGAAACGGCATCTCTGTGGCCTTGTGTTGGCATAGTGTGAGCGCTGGTTAGAACATAAAAAACTGTAAGTCAGACTTCAATTCAGAAAGACTCTTAAAATATAACAATACAGCTCTCAGGACATCAGGAGGAGGAAAGAGCTAGCTTGGCTCTCATAGTCGTTCAAAACTATACAGTGTGGATTCGTTTGTGGAGTTTAAGGTTAGAACTTTGAGAAAAAGTTTTCCCACACTCTTCACAGCTGTACGGTTTTTCTCCAGTATGAATACGTTGATGTGATTTGAGATCACCTGATGTTGTGAATGTTTTCCCACACTCTTCACAGCTGTACGGTTTTTCTCCAGTATGAATACGTTGATGTCTTTTGAGAGCACCTGATGTCGTGAATGTTTTCCCACACTCTTCACAGCTGTATGGTTTTTCTCCAGTGTGGATGAGCTGGTGGGTTTTGAGGACAATATTTTGAGTAAAAGTTTTCCCACACTCTTCACAGCTGTACGGCTTTTCTCCCGTGTGAATACGGTGATGTTTTTTGAGAGCACCTGATGCAGTGAATGTTTTCCCACACTCTTCACACCAATATGGTCTCTCTCCTGTGTGATCACGATGATGTATTTTGAGATTACCTGATGTAGTGAACGTTTCCCCACACTCTTCACACCAATATGGTTTCTCTCCCGTGTGAATACGCTGATGTGTTTTGAGATTACTTGATGTAGTGAAAGTTTGCCCACACTCTTCACAGCTGTACGGTTTTTCTCTCGTGTGAGTACGTTGATGTGTTTTGAGATTAACAGATTGAGTGAACGTTTTCCCACACTCTTCACAGCTGTACGGTTTTTCTCCAGTATGAACACGCAGGTGGCGCTTTAAATGTCCAGATATTGTAAAGGATTTGTCACATTGCTGACAGCTGTGACATCTCTCTCTTCCTTTCGGTTTCTAGAACAGATAGACAGAGAAAGAGAGAAAGTAAATCTAAAAAGCATAAATACATATACAGTTAACACAATAAAAACTCAGTTAATACAAACCTTCAGTTAACAAAATACTACTTTTACTAACCGTTTGTGTTTATTATATTTGTATTATATTTGATACAGTAATACAGCAACATTCTAACCACAGTAATACATCAACGTTCAAACCACAGCTAATACAGCAACTTCTAACCTATATCTAACCATATTGTGCATTAATACACTAACATTAACACCATGACGTCTGCTCTAAAATGACAGTGATGGACAACCTGCTAGAAAGACGCCGTTGAGGAGCGGTTTTTAACCATTCAATGACCCTTTAAGTTATCAAGTTATAAAAGGCTTGTGCCGCATGTTGTGGAAATGCAATAAATGAAAGTCGAATACTGGAAGTGGAAAAATGTGCTTATGAATAAAGTGTGGAACGTAATTCAAGGAGCGCACCTTGAAAAGCGCTTTAATAAGTCGTCTATCTGGCTTACTGCCGCAGATCCAAGCCACACAATCACAAAGCGCAACATTAAAATAAGGATAGTTATTTACACGTGGATGTTTAACGACTATAAAATATAAAAATGGCTGAAAAGGAAAATGTGGAAAGGAATGAAACTCCTATGGACCCAAATGTGAATCAACTTGAAGTGCCTGAGGAAAATGCTGACGTCAGACCAAAAAGACCAATCAGACCTACAGAAAAGGCTTCAGAAGCTAAGCTGGCTCAGTTCATTCACAAAAGTTAAACGAAATTGGGGCAAGTCTGAAGGGAAATAAATTAGATTGATTCAATTGTGATTGATTATGGGAATAACATTGAGATGCAAAGTTAAGACAGTCCTAGGTTGGGTTGTGAATGGACTGAACCAGGAAACCACTGAATCTGAGAATATTTCATATGCTGTTAATCGAATATCAGTGACAGACTTGAGTGAGCTTCTGGTGCAGCAATACAATCATGACTTTCCAGAGAAAAGTTGTGATTAGGGATAAACCGATGTTAACCTGTTAAGCCTGGTAGCCCGCGCCGGCTATCACAACAATATTCATGAAACTGAGTCTCAGGTAAGCCTGTCGCGATAAGCAATGAATTGACTTATCGTATGATAAATAAAATTGAACTCGATAACTTTTCTGACCTCGATAAATTGACGTTTACATGCGTGTTTGTTTACATAAGAATGTGACCAGCATTTTAGCCAGGCTGTGGCTGCCGGCCAGGCGCGCTGTGAGGGGCAGAGCTCACACACAGCCAGGTCAGGACACTCCGCGTGCAGCAGTGTAGCAGCCAAATTTATAATATAGAGACAAGCAGGAGACAACGTGTGACTTACTCGAGGGGAATTTGAAGTTAAATGGAATTGGTTGCAAAACCTAACTCCATCTCCGGTGTGGGAATATTTTGGATTGAAGCCAAAACAACGAGGCAAACCTACGGACTTGAATGACCCTGGCGGTGTGTCGCATTTGTTTTAAAAAGGTAGTAACAAAAGCTAGCAATACGACCAACCTTAAACTGCACGTGAAACACAACCACCCCATTCTGTTTTCCCAGCTGGGAGCAAACACGGCAGCTGGAGATGGAGAGCCCCCACCTTCCCGACAGTTTGCAATCAAAGATGCATTTGCCCGACAATGCAAACATGTTGGTGTTCCTTGCTCGAAAACTTTGATCGATACAGATTTGGATATGGCCTGTTGAGGGTTTTTTTGCTTGTGAGACAATGTGTGCTCATATTTATTTATTTGTATATATATTGTTAGAGAATATTTCTTCCTTATTCCTAAGTGTCAAAGAATAATTCTTCCTTACTCCTAAGATATTTAACCTTATTGCCTGTTGACGTTTACGACCAAACCCTGGCTCTGTCATCTCTCTTAACCTCTTAAGCCCCAAGCCTGTTTTTCAGGTTTCAGGCTCGAAAATGACATGCCCAAAACAAAGGACTATAACTTAACTTCTAAAAGGGTTATATGAATAATTTATTTTATCAAAGCAAGGTCACATCTGTGAGTTGGATGTAGAAGTGTCAGAATCAATAAAGACGTTTCAGTGTCAGAGTAAATCCAGATGGAACATAGTCAAAAAGTGTAAATTCTTGTCTCCGCCCAAATAAAACCCATTACTTAGTGAAAACCACCCTTGAATGATGGGTTAGTAGCCTAAAAGCTTTAGGAATCCAAAGTATAACACTAGTGTTAATTTCGTTGACTAAAACTATGACGAAATATGTTCGTCAACGACCTTTTTTTCCATGACGAAAACGAGACGATGACGAGACGGCACAGACGGCAGTAAACAATAACTGTAACAAAATCATCATGCAATATCGTTGACGAAAAGTGACGAGACGAAAATGTAGTTTACTAAATAAAAACTATGCCAAAATCTCTCTTTACTTTCGTTGACGAAAAATGAGGAGACGAAATATTATCAAAGATAACGTTACATCTCTGATAGTCAGTTTTTCTCCCAGCAGTTCCATTTCCGGTGCTGCGGCAGGGCAGCAGCTGTGTGTCTGTGGTGCGCGCGGCGTTAGATTTGAATTACACCGGGCAGCGGCACATACTGTCAGGAAGACTCGGGTCTTAACTCGTGGTCTAACTAACCTTATTTAACAGAAAATAAAATGGCAACAACAGGGCTTGGGAGCAGTGGTCGCACTCACGTTAAACGAATACCCCCCCCGTCAGCGCGAGTGAGTGATAAATTGTGCACTCGACGGATAATAATGATTATGATGGAAATGTTACGATCCTGTCCGTCAAAATGACTGACAACGAAAAAGTCTAAAGCCACCACTGCTTGGGAGAAAGAAACGATGTGATATTTGGGCCCATTTTCGCTACAATGAGGCGGAGAAAAAAAGCGAATGCATTGTTTTATCAGAAGGGAAGCAATGTGGCCATAACACAGGTAAAAACACCACAAACCTGACCAGATACTCTCTGCAAAGCTGCATTCTTAATCATTCAACCTGTGTTTTTCATCAAATAAGGACAAGATATAATCTTATTTATTTATATATACTAAAATGACAAATTATTGGTTTTGGCTAGACTAGTTTGACTGAAATGTTCTATATAATCTGATGACTAAACAAGACTCAACAGTTTTCATTGACAAAAAGTAGACCAAATAATTAGTTTTCTTTGACTAAAATAAGACTAAAATGCTCAGACTTTTAGTCGACTAAAACTTGACTAAATAAAAACAGGATGAAGGTGACTAAATATGACTAAAACTAAAAAGGAAATTTAACACAGGACTAAGACTAAAACTAAATAAAAAAATAGCTGACGAAATTAACACTATATAACACATAATAAGTACCCTGTATCAAGATTGAGGCAAAACAAGTGAGAATTTACCTTTTTAGAGAGATTTAGCAAAAAAAAGTCCAAGCGGACTAAGCTTTGGGCACATTTGGTACCATCAGTGCCATTTAACCTTTTTCAGGTACCAGACTGTAAAAATCATTGTATAACATTTAATTATCACTATAGGTATTCATTCCATAATTATTATTTTTTTAAATTGTAAAAAAAAAAGAATTAAGTGTGTGTGTGTGTGTGTGTGTAGTGTGTGGGCAGTTCCCTCTTTGCATGAGATGCATGTTACTTGCACAATAAAAAATAGGAAACTTAGGAAACATTTGACTCCAACTGGAGCAGATTTATTGAAAAAAAATTAGCAACACATTATACAACAAGCATTTTTTGGGTAAAAAAAACAACTTTATACAAACCCTGAATGTTACAGTATTACTCCAGTAAGTCATGCCATGCCCTGTAACAGTTCTTTTTGGTAGTGAAGCACAGAGGGACCTGACACTTCCTGCAGTACACAGGTGTCTTCACCCTTCTGTTGCCAGCATCAGAGCACCTCCTGCAGTACCTCCTGACCTTGGTGGCATCTTCCCCATAATACTCGGGCATCCAGAAGCCATATCCTCATCGCCTTCCTCACTGTGAAAGCAAATGTGGAAAAAACAAATAGATTAATTCTCTGGCTTGTACTTTCAAAAATGTAACTCAAATCAGAAATAATTTCTCGACAACAACAGCAGAACATCAATTTTGAGTGTGTGAAATAACATTATATCACTCAAAATGTATACCGTGTAAATTATGAGAGACAGGGTTCATATAATCTTTTCAATATTTAATAATATTCCGTCTGTCATATATTTATATTCATGTATATGTATATACATATTATGTATGCATGTGTGTGTGTGTGTGTATATATATATATATATATATATATATATATATATATATATATATACATATATATAAATATAAATATATAATATAAGTAATAATTGTAAGTCGCTTTGGATAAAAGCGTCAGCTAAATGAAATGTAATGTAATACCGTGTTAAATTCAACATGTATATGTCTTGTTTATTTCAACAACAAGAACAAGAAACGGCATCCATCTTCTTTGTTTGTTGTTGAGTGTGTGAAAGAACATTATATCACAAGATGGATGCCGTCGTGTTATTGTCACAATGTGTGAAATTACTATAGATGAATACACTCTTACACCAAATAAATAACAAAAAGATAAAAACAGATAAATACTCTTACACCAAATAAATAAGTAATAGATACAAACAGAGAGATTACATACCTTTCCGGTGATGGCGGTTCATAATCAGTGTAATTACTGTCCCCTTTATGCGTGACGAGATCACTATCTTCCGACTGAGAGTCCTGAAATACGATGTCCAATGCCTCCTCGACGGACAAAAAAAGTCTTCTTTCTGGCTGCCATTGTTACAATGAAGACAAAGAAAACAAATCCTGCTGTTTCGCTGATCGATCTGCCGTTCTCTGCTCTCCTGTCGCTGCGGGACGGGACGGGACATGCCATGCCATGCTATGCCATGCTATGCTATACTATACTATGCTGCGTAAAAAGAGTGGGCGTGTGCGTAAACCAGCTATATTGCCTTTATTTATACTTACGCAAGATCCTATCTCTGGAACCCATTGGTCGATTTGGGTGATTGACACCTTTTTTGAATCGTTAGAGCCAATCGAATCGAGTGGCAGTTTCAAAATACGTAAATACGTTACGCCTGCGGAGGGGGAGCTATGCGTAAACTGCATCTCCCGCAGCTGAAGCCACGGACTGTTAATCGTTGGACCTACTCTTCTGCCGTGAATGAAAGGATTGATTATCAGTAATCATTTTAAAGTGACAAGAGACATTGGATTAACCTTGAGCAGCGTTTTTATTCCTTTGAACACAACTTTTGATCACAAAACAGCTAAGGTAAGACCTAATTATTGTCATGGATTTGAAAACTGATATTGTTTACTTGATATGTTCTGGCTGCTAGCTCGGTTAATGTTTTGCCTGTAGTAATGGGGTGTATACCCATGGAATCTGTGGAATCTCAGCTTTCAGAAAATGTGTTGTTTGTGCAGAAAGTATGAATTATAAATGATCGTTTTTGTGAGTTATGAGCAGAAATAGCAATTGCCCGTTTTTGCCATGGGCTCATTTAGAGGCTTCTTGTGAGACTTCTTTTTCGAAAAACATTTTTTTTTCGTATCGTCAGTTAGCCAAGTTTCCTCCGGTCAGATGGGTATGGAATATTAATAGTTTCATGAATGACACTTCAGATATAGCACTGTTGCTACATATATAGCATTTTCGGAGCCGACCTCGGGTCCGTGGGGCTTAAGAGGTTAAGGAATGGGAGGCTCCAGCTATCTTGATAAACCAGTTCAACTCTCGGTCACAAAATGGTTTACGGCTGTGGGAACGCTGGCTTTCTAAGCTCCACAGATGTTTACGCCTCCCCAATATGCTCATTAACTCTCTGTAAACTAGTTAAAAGGTCTATCGAGAGATAGGCTGGGCAGAATTGACATGACAACCCACCCGTGCAGTCAGAACCTTTTGTTGCTGTGACTTGTGATATGAATTCTCCGGCCGTTGACTTGTAATAAACTACCAGTGTTTGACATCAAAGCTCCAACTCTCCTCGTGTCTCTCTGAGTCCTGACTCTCCATTGTTGCAGAAGTTTCCCTTACAAATTGGCGTTGTCGGCAGGATACCAACACATCTTCAGAACTGGTAAGTGTAATTTCAAATCCACATTTGGACATTGCCTTACCAGAATCTGTGATTGACGGTATCCTAAAATTACCTGTGAAACTGAGCGGTTGTGTTTCGTTTGTTGGTTAATGAACATTTGGCTGATTGTCTCGTTGTATGCTGCTCGGGACGGAAGTACCATACAAGCATGCACAGCTTATGTTCAGAGTAACCTTA
Source organism: Pogonophryne albipinna (assembly GCA_028583405.1). Taxonomy (NCBI): domain Eukaryota; kingdom Metazoa; phylum Chordata; class Actinopteri; order Perciformes; family Artedidraconidae; genus Pogonophryne; species Pogonophryne albipinna. The sequence continues at coordinate 33,336,036 of CM053242.1, forward strand.
AAGAAATACATCAGTAACGTGGAACTTCTGTATGAAAGCAATGTAAAGACTTGTATTGAACGAATCGCCGAATTCTGGGGGTTTCAGCGGCCAACACAGCAGTTAAAAATAAGCAGCCCGAGATATTTCCCCCCTTTGCCTCTCTAAACACGGCTGCAGAAGCAGCCGCGGGTGTGTGTGTAAATATTCCCGTGTCTGGGTGGCTGGAAGCCGTGCAGCTGAGAGGAAGAAAGTCACAGCTTTTTGTCTATATCTTTAACTCACACCACCGCCGTCTCTATTAAAAACGAGATGGTCTAAAAGCACTCGTTGTTTGTGACCGTCTCCTACATTGCTGGCAAGGCCGGGGCAGCGCGAGGTGCGTGCATCACCCGATGCGCCACAGCTCTCTACTTTGCTGGAGGAACGTTCTCTACATTGCTAGGGAGCGTTCCCCACATTATTGCTGGAGAAACTGGTGGCGGTCCGGGGTGCATACATAAAATTATAGGCTAATTGATCATGGGTGGGCAGTGGCAAGCAAGTGTAGAACAAAACTGTCTTTCATCGTTGTGATGAACACGATGGCGGGTGGATAGGCTGGTCGTGTAGGACTACAGTTAACTGTGTTGTTGTTGGAGCGAAAGGGTAGCGGAAAAAAGTCTGTGTTCTCCTGGTCGGGGGTTCATAGCGCCACTAGAATAGAGTAGTGGTGTCGCAAGAGGATAAGTTAGTTATTGCTTTTGGACGGTCTTCAGGGACGATCTTAGCACTTGTATACAAGGGTGGACGCGCGAGTCAAGGTGCTCCATTTCTATAATTCCCTACCCCCTCTGAAACCTCTTAATTCGGACTAAATTGAGCTGGATGAACTTTGTTGTCGCGCTGGTGTTTATTGCGAGTTCATGTTTGTTTGTCTTATTGTTTGTATGGGGGGTCTATATTGGTTTGTCTTCCCGCCGTCTTGTGTATGCTTTGTAACAACTAATAATGAATCAGTCCATAGCCAGGGTAAAATGAACTAAACTTTAGTTATCTCACCAAAAGTAAATGACTTGAGAAAAATAAATAATGTAAAGATGTAAAGCAAAATTATATATTATAGTATAAATGTGCTGCAAAATGAAAATAAATAGCAAAAGAGTGTTTTTACATCCTGCATCTGAGTGTGCAGAGGAAAATGTAAACAAGAAGCACACTGTTCAGGGTGTGCGCTGTAGGTGTAAGAAGAAAATAAGATGATATTGCTTTAAGAATACATTTTAAATTGTATTGCTGGTATGTTAAGATATCTTTGTGACCTTGTATAAACCCTATGCCCCGTCTTACCCCCTGAGACCATCAGAGGTATCACTGCTGGTCGTAAAGACCTGCCTGAGGAGATCAGGGTTAAAAAAAATGTGTCTGCTCAATTAGGTCAATGTTGTATTATTTGTTTCATTTATTCTTAATCTATGTATTGTATGGTAATAATGAATTTTAAAAAACGTAATGTATTGAACACATTCCGAAACAAAGCAGATAAGACAGAACTAGACTCGGACATAATATTAATTATGTTGAAACCTTTTGCGCTGTTGGTGCAAAGTGGAAACTTTGTTGATTATCTATTCCAACTGGCCACTGGAATTAGATAATTGATATAAATTGAAGTGCAATTACAGTTTTTAAATATAGTTTAACATTCTTTATAAAACGGTTTCAAATTATTTCTAGTACAATTGGTCTATAGACATTACTACAATTCTAATAGTTGTTAAACTACTGACAGGTTTTCTGAAACCGAGCTTATGAACAATAGAGTAAAGGTCGCTGGTTAAGCCAGGATCAATATATTTGTTGAGGTTTTTTATTGTATGTATAATAAATGTGTTAAATGAATTGAGCAATTTTTTTTTGAGAAGTATAATGTTGCAATCTCTTTAAGATCGGTAATTGCAGTTCGATGACAGATGTTGTTTTCCAAGGGCCTCTCTTTCACAGGACCAAACTATAAATCATGAGACTTCCAAATCCTAACAGACAGAGTTCAGTATCACTTTGTGTTGCAAGCCAAATCCATGAAGGGGTTCTACTTGGCCCAATTTAAATACCATAAAGAGAGTATTGAACCGAGCTCAAGCTAAATGTCAAATGTCTTTAATTGATGTACAAGTGTTTCAATTTCTTCAAAAAATTCCAGTCTAGTTTCCTTCGAGTTCAGTCTGAGCTACGGATTGTTTCTCATAAACATTCTCACTGCTGTCCCAGATGTTGTAAACCTTGGCAGACACACGCCCCCACACATACACACTTTGGATGAGTATTCACCTTATCCACTTTGTAAATTGTTGCTTTCTTTAGAGTTATTAGTAATTCAAGATTAATTATTAAATTAACTGTGGTACATAAGATAAAATAACTAAAACTTTGACTTGATAATTTTGTTCACAACCTGTCCTCTAATCTCTACTAGAATAAGATACGTGTGCATGTTTGGGTGTTTTAACGCTCCCGTAATGTACCTAATCTTGTTGTCCTTTTCATTACAGAGCTGGGAAAATTGTGTATTGCTTAGATTCTGATCCGTGCAGGTCCAATTTTGACTGACTTTAGTTCTAATGTTAATTTGATTTCAACCCATAAGTAATTATTTAAATAAACTCCAAATTTCACATGATGATGGATTAGTGTTCCACATTTTTCCCACTAATTTGTTTTACAATTGGGCCAAAGGTAAAGAGAGACATTGATGACCTTGTGTCCCTTTGTTAGTACGTGGATCCATTTTGTCTATGGCCTTGGACGGCTTCACTAAAAGTCACCCAGTTCTACCCTGCTACGGTCCGGCTGAGTGCAGTCTCAGAGATGCTATGGCTGCTCTACATGACATTAATGGTCTGGTCCAAGAATGGACACCATTTCCTGCTCCCAGAGAGAATGACGCTCCTCAAACTGAACATTACAGCCGTTGATACTGTCTCACGTGGGTCTGCTCCCCCCACCGAGCCATGAACTGAAAGCTTGACCTCTGCTTTGAACACCTGGAAGCCTCCCTGTCACACCAGCACCAACCCTTGGGTCAGTCAGATGGGACTAACGGCTTCACTTAGGGCATTTGGTTCAGATACATGACTCTCGTTACCGCAGAGTGGGTTGTTTGTTTTTTTAAGGCTATTCATACTGCTATGCAGAGGATGCCTGTAAATTGGCGAGCTGTTAAAAGCCCCTACTATTCTTAGAATAGGCCTAATGTCAGGGGCCTCTTACTGTCTAATTCTGCATGTATTCACATTATATGGACGATGTTTCCACCTGGAAAAAACTAGAGGCTGCATGGTACTCGGGCTACAATAAGACCATTCTGTTCTGCTCTGACGATTCAATTTATAGATTCTACATCCAAACGGTTCGTTTTTATTGTTTCCAATGATAACGTCACCTTAAGTGGAGGAATGCAAACATGTTTTCAAATGTAAGGTTTTTAATTTGTTTGACATTTCTCAGTAATGACACCCTCAGACACCCACTATCATTCATGCTATGCCTTGAGTGGTAACTCAGATGTTAAGGGGGATGAGGCTTTTCCTCCCAAATCTGATATGCTTTGTTTTTCAACAAAGGTATACATTTCCTGCATAATATATGTTTCTGACAATTGTTTTTTGTAAGCTGCGCACAGGTGATACTGTGTCTTCTCGAGTAATGGATTATGATCTATACCATGCTTACATGGACTCCTAAGTTTATTTCATATGTAACATAAGTGAGAGAATAGAGAGAGACGAGGAAGAGAGGGATGGAGAAGAGAGAAGACATATTTGCGAGTTGCATACTGATACGGAGTCTTCTCGATTAATAGATTATAGATGATACCATGTTTAAATAGACTCCTACGTTGTTGTTACATATGGGACATATGTAAGAAAAGGGAGGGGAGAGTCAATTATATTGAGTAATTGATTTCATATTGGAACATTTATTTCTCAAACCTATGTTTTATGGAAGAGGAAATATATTTCTAAACTAATCTTTTATCAAAAGGTAAATGGTGAATTAATATAACATTTAGAATCATTGAGAAGGGGTTATATCCACAGGGACAAGCTCACCTTTGACTTAAAATAAAATGTCTCTGCTTTGGACTGATGAGTATATGATTCTTGTATGTTAAATTACTAACACAAACCTTACATTTATGCATGTGCATGTGTCAGGAAGGCTCCCAAATAATTCTGAGGGGCCTATCCTATTTTTGTAATTAAATGATAATGTGCTAATCCATTACCTTGAGTTGTCTTCACTCAGGAAAACATCCCTATCAAGTGTTAACCCAATAACTAGGACAGCTCTGAAGGCCAAGGGTCAGAGAGAGAGGGTCACACTCTCCGGCTGCAGAGGGCACCCCCAGCCACGGGGAAGGAAGCACGAGGTCGTTCGAGATGAGAGGATTCTACTTTTCAACTTTCTGAGGAGATGGGATGCTTCCTCATCTTTCTGCTCGGTGGGCTCAAGCAGAAAACCCTGCAGGACGAGCGAGGGCTTCAGAGGCTTCTATAATACAAGGTTCCATGTTTCTTGGAGGAGCAGATGTCTTCCTCACCTCTCCCATCACGGGACACACACCTGGATGCGCCACTTGGAATACGCAGTTGCACTGCTCTCAAGCAGATAGCAGAAGGAATGCAGGCAGATGAGCCTCCATTTCACTGGGGGGGGGAATCAACTACAGTGTTCACTGAATGAGCCACACAAAAGCAGAGCAATTGGGGGGGGGGTTGAAATATGGCGCTCTGATGAAGAAGAGTTTGAGCCAATCAGCACCTCAGTGCTAATCTACAGTATCAGGATGCCTTTACACACCAGACATTCTGTGTCATAAAGAGAGGAGGAGAACGCGTCAGGAGGAAATGTTCTTCCAGCTCTCGTACAAAGATAACATTTGAATTGAATGACCAGATGTTTACAGATGTACAATTAATGATTGTTTTTATATTTTCAATGACCAGACATGTGTTAAATAGTGGTGATAAATATATTTTGTCGGATCAGATTACACTTTCACAATAAACAAAATCAATTAATTGATATTTTCAGATTATAAGGGATTGAATAATAAGATATTTCTAATATTATAACAGATAATGTTAATATCCTTAATTGTCCAGCAATCAGGCTTAACAAAACTACTCTTCAATGTATTACCCATGCACAGACAGACTTAAAATGATGTTTCAAATTTTAAGAATGTGTAATCCTTCCTTTCCAGGTTTTTACAAAAGTCTTTGAATATTTGCCTAACTTTTCCTTTTCAGATTGTTAAACATTTTGAGAATTGTTTAATTTTCCCTTCAGATTTTGAAATGACATAATGATTGATAGTTGAAGTAATGTAATTATGTTATCACACCATAGTCTTTTGATTTAATATGTAATGAAGTAAACGTAAAGTAATCCTAAAATTGAAGACACTGCAATTTTGCAGATTCCAGATTGATCAAATCACAACTGTGAAGTGTATGCCTTAGCTGGATCTCTTATGATCCCGAGTTTAAAAATGATTGCCTTAAAGTAAATCTTTAAACTGCAAGCTGGTTTTGATTTTATAGTTTGATAAGTGAGATCAACTAATGGTTAATTGTTAAAACATATTATTTTGAAATAGATGTTTTTGCTATTATGCATCTGTGTTTTATGTGTGTTCATTATTGTGCTTTTGACAAAAGATGATCCAAACATTGATGAGTGATGATTTTGTATTATGATTGGCTGAGCAATCATTGTGGTTGAATGTTTCAATCTTATTCTACTCTGTGATGTAATTGATGTACGGTGAGACCATACTCAAATCTGAAGACGCCTATTGATTTAAGTATTGACCAAATTATTATTAGACTAAAGTTTTCAGGTTATCAAAGATGATAAAAAGAGTGGACTGTTAGAAAATATTTCTTCCTTATTCCTAAGTGTCAAAGAATAATTATTCCTTACTCCTAAGATATTTAACCTTATTGCTTGTTGACGTTTACGACCAAACCCTGGCTCTGTTATCTCTCTTAAGGAATGGAAGGCTCCAACTATCTTGATAAACCAGTTCAACTCTCGGTCATGAAATGGTTTACGGCTGTGGGAACGCTGGCTTTCTAAGCTCCACAGATGTTTACGCCTCCCCCAATATGCTCATTAACTCTCTGTAAATTAGTTAAAAGGTCTATCGAGAGATAGGCTGGGCAGAATTGACATGACAACCCACCCGTGCAGTCAGAACCTTTTGTTGCTGTGGCTTGTGATATGAATTCTCCGGCCGTTGACTTGTAATAAGGAAGTGGAACGTTCAGAGCATATATATTTATACACACAAACAAACTAATTTTTGCAGACCCTATCCTTCCATAGTCTTTCAAGTAGGAGGAGAAATGCCAGCGTTCTCCTCCGGTTTACAGGCACTGTGTAAATTATATATATAGAATAATTATGATGATGAATGCATTTTTTTAGCACTAAAATACAGCAACACATCTTTGATTAATGTCGTTTATAACTGGAATATTACAATTATTATTAACTTTGTCTGTACAAAGTAGCCTGTCCAGGAAATATGCCCAAATCAACAAAAAAACTGCGAGCCGGCAGGAAAGACGCTCCGCTTCTGAAACGAGCCTGGTAGGGTATGACGCCGGAGGAGGCCGGACCAAAACCGCGGCGCAGACGGACCCGGTGGAAACTAGGGGTAACGCCAAGACTCTGAATTAGCACTAAGAGAAAGAGTGCTAACGCACTTAGCACATAACTCACGTTAGCAATCTTTTATACTACATCGCATCTGCACAAACAAGATATCATCTGAAAGCTGAGATTCCAATAGTATAAGTATCATCACTGAGTGACCAAAACTCGTAGCAGCGAAGGCTGCTGAGGGAGAGAGAGGCTCCGTTTATTATACCGTGTTATTATACAAAAGACAAAAGCATTGGCGACTGCCATCGGTGAATGTCACCTCATTTGCCAATGTGCCGATCCCTAATTGTGATGAGAAGAAAGAGATGTCAATTGAAGACAAACCATTTTTAAAGATCATGTCAGATTCAGCTCAAATCAAAGATGGACATTATCAGCTTGACCTTCCATTTAAAGAGAAGAATATCATGATGCCAAACAATCGCAAACTTGCAGAGCAGAATCATTAAAAAGGAAATTCAAAAAGGAACAAAGTTTTCCATGAAGAATATAAAACATTCTTGGAGGCTGTGATAACAAAAGGTCACGCTCAGCTACTGCCCCAAGAGCAGCTCAAACCTGAGAGTGGAAAGGTGGTACATACCACATCATGGGGTTCATCACCCAAAGAAGGGCAATATTCGTGGAGTGTTCGATTGTTTTGAATCATATCAAGGATCTGCATTAAATGACAAGCTCATTCAAGGTCCCAATCTCACTAACACGCTGTTGTGCTCATTCGATTCAGACAAGAACAAACAGCTTTCATGGCTGATGTCGAGGGATGTATCATCAGGTCAAGGTGGCTCCTGCCGATCAGTATTATCTTCGCTTTCTTTGGTGGCCAGGAGGAGATGTCAGTTTACCTCTCGCTGAGTACAGGATGACAGTACATCTATCTGGTACCACTTCATCAGCAAGTTGAGCAACCTATGCTCTCACTAAAACTGCAGAAGAAAACAAAGATGATTTCTCTGCAGAAGCTGTTGACACTGTCAGAAGACATTTCTATGTTGATGATTGCTTAAAATCTGTCACTTCACTTCACAGGATGTAATCTGACAAATTGGACAAGCAACAGTAAAACTGTGATGGCCTCCATACTAAAGAGTGAAAAGGTGCACTGCCCTTGGCACCATATCAGCTAGAACCACCACTGGCTCTGTGTATGACCCACTTGGATTTCTTTCACCATTTGTCTTCACTGCAAAGCATCTCCTACAAGAGTTGTGCAAACTAAATTGTGGATGGGACGAAGAAATCTCGTAGGCTCTCAAGAAACAGTGGCAAAGATGGCTCATGGGATTAAAACAGATAGAAAACTTTAGGATTGATCGATGTATCAAACCAAAGAATTATGGGCAAAATAAATCTGCATGATTGCACAATTTCAGTGATGCAAGCGAGATTGGATACAGTGTTGTCACCTACCTTAAGATGACAAATGAAGAGGAAGACGTTCACATATGTCAGGAAAGTCACATGCCTCTGAAAAACGTCACTGTCCCAAGATTGGAGCTCACAGCAGCAGTATTGGCAGTACGCATGGACAAGATGGACTGGACTGATAGTATATCTGTTCTGAGATACATCATGAATGAAACGCTAAGGTTTCAGACATTTGTAGCCAACAGAATAAGCCTGATATGAGAAGCAACATCACAGTGGAAATTAGGGGTGTAACGGTTCACAAACATTTCGGTTCGGTACGTACCTCGGTTTTTAGGTCACGGTTCGGTTCGGTACGTTTTCGGTACAGCAGAAAAAATTATCACAAAATATAACATTTTTTTTTTAAATTAAACTGAATAATGTATTCACTCAAATAAATACAAAATATAATAAAATAAACATTAAGGTGCAGCATTTCGATGAACTGAAATAATCTGTATTTGAACTTTACTGTACTAGTACTCACAAAACATAAACTATTAGTTTTGGGTTTTTAATTATTATTAAACTATGAATATTCACTCAAATAAATATAAAATATAATAAAATAAACATTAAGGTGCAGCTTTTCGATGAACTGAAATAATCAGTATTTGAACTGTACTGTACTAGTACCTAAACAGCCAGTTTGACATTATGACTTGCTTGTCATTGTATTTTCATGTTTTTTTAAAGAAAGATGAACTTGTCCACATTGCTTGCCGAAATGGCAGATCTGCTGACACTAACAATGTCTCCTGCTGTGGAGAACACCCTCTCTAGGGACAGAGGTAGCAGATACAGCCAGGTAGCGCTTTGCTAACATGGCAACATAAGGATGTTTGGCGTTTGTAATAGCTTTGGCTCGGTCTGAACTTTTTGCGAGTGGTGGAGGCTTAAATGCTAGCGGGGGTTGGGTTTGCACTTCAGTCTTTTGGTACCGGTGATATTCACGTTCGGGTGATGCCTTTTCAAATGAGTGTGCAAGTTTGATGTATTGCCAGCCCGTAACCAATTTTAGTTGAACAATGCCGACAAACAGCTTTGGTTCGGTCCACCTGTCTTTGTCCGTCATCCTTGTACGTAACTGCGAAACCAAAATGTTCCCAAACCGGAGACTTCAATGATGCTGGAGGATTTTCGAGCTCAACTTTATCTGCGTTCGCCATTTCGACAGTTCCTCAAATTACTGACTACATTTGAACGCATCCCTCTGACCAGCTCGTCCAATGGAATGACTTGCTCGCTCTATGACGCGTTGAACACAATGGGAGAAAATTACTCTGAATGCTGCGACGCAGCACCTGAGATTACTTCCAAGAAGTTGTTCACGTTCTCAATTTTTTACGTTTAACGTTATATTCGTTCGGTACACACGTGTACCGAACCGAAGGGCCCGTACCGAATAATTTCGGTACGGGTACGTGTACCGTTACACCCCTAGTGGAAATACATCAACACTAAAATGAATCCAGCAGATTATGCATCTTGGGGGTTGACGGCAGAATTGTTCTTGAAATGTGAGACTTGGTTAAACGGGCCATTAGGCGCTTTCACACTGCAGTACTTTTCCCACAAATGTTCATCAGAACTTAGTTCATGAGAACTAAGGACTCCCAGCAGCCTTCCAAGTAAATCACCAGAACGCCGACACCTCCTCATCTCCACCGCTCCTATGTTTTATTTTGTGTTGCCATAAGTTAGTCTCTCTGCGTTTGTGCGCTGGGCTAATGCGAGGATAATAAAATGGCGGCTTCACAAAACCTTTTGGGAGTTTTACGGGCCGTGGTTTGCAATCCGCCCAGCCAATCAGAAATAGGAACATTTTTCTCCCACGAAAGTCCCTGCTCTCTAGCAGGGACGAAAAAGGGGATAAAAAGGTTCTCATGAACTAATTTTAGTTCCGGATTTTTTTGGTGTGAACTAGGGGTTTCACAACTACCAATATTTACTAGTCGACAAGTTTTTCAAAATAGTAGTCGACTAGTTGTTACGTCCAGTGGCGTTTCTATATGTACAAAAGTGGTGGGGCACAAAAAACTTAGATGTCTATATATAAGCTTCTGCAGTGAGGTTCATGGCTGGTGAGGCACTGGCACTGACTCTTCAGGTTTACAAATATTATATTTTGACCTAAATCAAAATATAATTTTATTTTCAAAAGCCTCTTTAGTCTGATGCTTCAATTAATTTTAAACAGACAGTTCAACAGAAGGATACCCAACAAAATGTAATTTTATCATTTAAATATTGAATTGTTCTCTCTTAGTAACAGGGGTAGACATTAAGGGTAAAATGCCACTGGCCCTCCGGGCCGGTGGAATTGTATTATCACTGGCCCCACCATTGTAACCACTGGCCCGGAGCATTCGTCCACCAAAAAAAAAATCGACTAATAATGAAGAAAATTAACACATTTGTTGCAATAGTAGCCTAATGTATGCACTAACTACATTACTACTTGTACTACAACATTTGAATCATCAGTTCTTCCTCATTTTCCTCAATTGTTCATATTTGGTTTATTAAAAATAATGATATTGTTAAAAAATGTCTGCTATTATGAGTATTATTATTTGTATAATGCACTTTCTGCCTTCCTGTCATTAGGAGTTAGACATGTAATGGCTATGTAATTGATTTGATTAGAACCTTCATTATCCTAAACTGCTGGGACATTTCGCCAATACCTTTATATTGTCTACTCTTCACTTACTTGTCAGCATAGGTCGGCATTGATGTACAGAGCCGACAGAAGACCTTGTTTATATTGGCATCATATTGAGAGGTGCAGTGACGCATCCTAAAACGAGGAAGTAAGCTGCGGGTTCCCTCGACAAAAAGCAATGGCATTTCTCCACAGGTTTTGGAAAATAGCTGGAAATAAGGTCTGTGGAAAACAAACCTGTTTGATAAATGCACTTTTTGTTCAGCCGGATAATCTCCACATGTCTACCCTACTTTTATAATTTTCGAATCATAAATCTAATCGATAGATTATAAAAGGGTTTTACGACGCGTCACTGTACCACTCTATAGAAGCCAACTCCATCGATCAAGCTGGCTGAAACTTCCTCTCCCTCTTCTTCTCATGCTCCCTGTCACTCTTCTTTAACTCCTCCGGTGACTTTCTTTTATTTGAAGATTGTTTTCACCGGAGCCCAGCTAAAGACAACAGTAGTTCAATAGCTTATCCCCGCTGTTTTTAAGAAGCCAATAGGCATGAAAGCAGTGAGACCAAAATAAATAACGGAAGCTTTTGGCTTATTATTTATGATGTAATATTTTCAAGACATTCTTTTTAGTTTTACAGCTTGATGAAACCTTTTTGTTTGACATCAGCCATTATAGATAATATGGCCATCTGAGTGTTTGTGGTACTGTTTGTGGTTTGTTTTTAACTGTTTAATACAGTTAATTATTCAAAATGTCAGAGTTCCTTATTTTTAAACTGAAACTTGCACTACTGTTCAAAAATAAATAACAACAAACCTGGAATTATGCATTTGGGACTTTATTTTGCTCTTTCTTGTTGTACCGAACCCGTACCGAACCGTGACCCCCAAACCGAGGTACGAACCGAACCGTGATTTATGTGAACCGTTACACCCCTAATATTAGGTGTTTTTTTCTTAAATGTATAGCATCTGTAGTTACTTTACTCAGGGTCACAGTGAGGAAACCAGTTATATTTGGAAACTTTGACATCTCTAACACAATTATCTGTCAACATTGAGCATTTATTAATGAAAGCAATATAAACATGTTACAAAAAAAGATACACATGTCTCACAGATTAAAATGAGTCCTATCAGTTCATGAGAGAAACTATAGCTTCATAAGAAATGCTGCTGGAAGCTCCCTGCACTTCTTGTTTTAAGATGTCGAAAAGTTCATTAAACATATGCTTAAAGGCATTTCAACGAAGTTGTGCTGGAGTTGTGTTATTCTACATTTTGACACCAATATTTTCTGATTTTACTGCAAATGTATATTGGTTCCAAATATCGGTTATCGGTCTCCTTGATTACTAATAATCTGAATCAGTATCGGCCTTGAAAAAGCCATATCGGTCGATCCCTAGTTTTAATACAGTTTTTGACAGTGTTGTTATACTGTTTTTAAAGATGTATTGATACTGTTTTTAATACTATATTGATACTGTTTTCATATCGTTTTAACACTGTTTCAATACTGTTTTTAATACTGTATTGATACCGTTTTTAATACTATTTTAATACCGTTTTTAATAGTGTATTGAAGTTGTTTTTATACTGTTTTAAATACTATATTAATACTGTTTACATACCGTTTTTAAGAATCTTTTTTACACCCTTTTAATACTGTTTTTTACCCCTAGCAGAAGCAGCTAGCTCCCGTTAGCTCCTGATGCTAACTCACCTGAACGAAGGTTGTTTTCCCGGATCCCGCCATCCCCAGCACAATCAGACACACCTGTTTGTCCAGGGCAACAGCCCCCGGTGTCCCAGTGTCTCCTGAGGCCGCTAAACCCTCCTGGTTCTCCGGTAAATCCTCCGGAGCTGCGGAGCCGGAGGCCATGATGTCTGATGTTGTGGTGAACTAACGTAAAGAAACTAGTACTGTCGCAAAATGTGAGGTGGTGACACGATGTAATTAAGAGAGCTCAGACCCTCACTTATATAGAGGTCGGAACTCGGAACATGTCAAAAGTATAAATAAATAAAAGCATAAATAAATGTAGGAATACAAAAATAAATAAATGAATACAGGACTAAATATATTTCAGTGTTTTCAGAAAGGTTTAGTGTAGGCCTGCTGTGGCTCAGCCTGAAAGCAGTTGACTCTCAACCGCAGGGTCCCTGGTTCAAAGACTGGTCAATACGTCTTTTTTTTTTGTTTATAAAAGCTACAGCTAAATGAGATAATGTAGTTAATAAAAGTATTCTTTGATATGGTTTAGCCTTTCTCAGGCTACAACATGGTTAAAGGAGGGGTAGGTAATTTTGGAGAAACCAGCTCGAGTGCGCTAGAATTTGAAAATACACAACCGGATAAAATCTGCCACTTCCTTACAGAGCCCCTCCTCCAACACACACATGACCAATGAGGGCACGAGATAAGTTTGTGCACAGATGGAAGGCTGACAGGCAGGTAGGCCATCCAGTTATTTTAGCCGGGCCCGGCTAAAATGATTGGTCGTGCTTTTTACAGTACTACCTTCCACAGATGACATTTTTTTATGGATTTGTTGTCAAAGCACTTCAGATATTCATTGCTATCGGGATGTTAAGAGCATTCCATGGAATATAACAAAAAGTGCATCTCGAGCCGGTTTCTCAAACTTACCTACCCCACCTTTAAGTTTACGAATATTATTAAGGAATACAAATCCCTCTTTGCAATGTTTAGCAGCCTCTAGGCTTTTCAATCATTAAACTGGAATAAATACAATATTGTTAACATGAAAATATGATTTTATGTTCGTTGTTTAGAGTTATTCTAAGGCTTTACTCATTGGGAACTCGGTATGAGATAGATAGAGCACACTGTCGAGATGTCCAATCTGCCTGTTTTACACACTTTGACCAACAGGGGGGGGTTTGTGTTCAAATGAAGCCCATGATGAAGCCTCATGAGATGAACCCTTTTGCGAACCAATTGGCTGGAAAGCTTCAAAGCTTCATAAGGCTTCATCTCGCCATCACTAGCTATAATGCTAAGGATTGTTAACAGTGTTGGTTATTCTCGCGTCCAGGAGAGAAGCTTTAAAAGGAGACTATAAATGGAGTCTCTGAGATGGTTTCAAATTGGTTACTTTAATTAAAAATAAAGGCGCGGGTATGTTTACAAACAGAATATTGTTCATTCAGAAAAAACAGCTGTGTTCTGGCTCTCTGAGCGGAGGGAAGAGAGAGGCCGAACCGCTCTCGTCCAGCTGTTATATATCCTCTGCTGACTCCTCCCTGCGGGCCGGCTCTCCACGTTTTAATGTCCGTTGTTACGTTAAACAGAGGATTCAGACATTGTACATTCAATATATACTTAAACACGCCTCTTCTCCTCATATTTTCTTTCATCACTTTTCCTTTAACACATTCTAAACGTTGTAAGCAATACTCTAAAAAATACAGGAAATACTTCACGGCTGGTTTGGTTTCCGGTCATTCCGGAAGTTGTCACATCTTACCCACGTCTGTAAACAATAACTTTATTCAAATAAACTGTACCTTCATTTAATATTCAGCAATAATAATACGTCTATAGTTGTAATGTTAAAATCAATAGGTTTCGGTGTGCATCACTCCATGTCATTTCGCTACTAAATTCACCTCTATAAGAAATGGTAAATTAGCCACATGCTAACTGCTAACCGGAGATGTAGGATTTTCAGAATAAAAGCTTAACAACTGGTTGTGCACAAGAATTTTCTGGTTTTTCAGTATAAAACAGCATTTAACTGACGGTATGTTTAAGCTACATATATACCATCAAAACATTGATTTTAATTTCTAACAGTATCCTTGAAGTTATACCACTGTGGTTTTACAACGATCTGGCAGAGAAAGGTTGTGTGGAGCCTCCGTTGATATGCCGTTGTAAATGGCTTGATGGAGTGGAGGTTGAGCCGAGAGCCAGGAGTGACAGCCACCACGCCCACAAAAACAACACAGACAGGGGGAAACAAACAAACAAACAAAGAAACACAAAGGAGACGGCTGGAGCAGTACAGCCACCACAGCGTTACCTAATGCAACTCCACAAGTCTTACGGTGCTGTGTACCGGAGGGGAGAGAGAGAGGAGCGAAGGGGGGAGAGAGATGTAATACGGTTTCCTGATAAACGCTTTGTTTGATAGTCCTCAGCATGCCCGGCGCCGTGGGAGGGCCAGGGAGGGCCAGGCCCTCCCATTTGACATTCTTGCCCTCCCCCAATAAACACGATTTTTATTATTTCTAAAAATTAAAAACATTTAAAAAAAAAAATTGTTAGAAATAAACTGTGAACTTTTATGCTACGATGTATGTGATGTCAGATAGTAACTAAAACAAAAAATCGCAGGCTACGTCAAATAAATTCATGTGTCTGTTGATTTGTGATTCGTCCACATTTAGACCAATCACAGCGTCACACTCTGCCGCCTATTCTGGATTTGTTTATTGTTTATTGTGCATTCTGTAGACTCCCATTTATGTTTGAATTACTCAATGGACATCAGAAATTGGCTGAAAAGGTCTAAGGATTTATTAAAACGAAATAGCGATGAAAGAACTGCAGCCGATGGTGCTGCTGGCGACCCTGCACCTGCCGTTGCAGCAGCACGCCTTAATGTCACAAGCTTGACCTCGGCAAATCCCGGGGCTGAGTTAGCGAGCCCAAGCCTTGACTCATCAAGGCGGCCGCCACCAACGCTGTCCTCCGAGGCACAGCTCCTTGTGCCCCTACCCAGTGGCGGTTCTAGACCAATTTGACTGGGGGGGCCACTGGGGGGCCAGTTATTTTATGAGGGGGCACAATAAATGCAGGACAAAAAAGAGAACTAGACAGTATGAAGTAATTGCGTATAAGAAAATAATGCAATACAGTTATTGGTATTTGTTTCAGTACACTTATTTATTTCAGATATATCTTATAGTTATTACTGTTAGCTTCAGCTTAAGTTATAGTGCAATGTTTGCACTAACACATTTAACATTTAAAAAAAAAAAAAAAAAAAACGTTTCATTGTTAGGGGGGTCACAGGGGGGTCAGAGGTCAGTGTTAGGGGGCACTGCCCCCCCCCCCCCTAGAACCGCCCCTGCCCCTACCATCACCACCTGCGTTGCCACACCCTGTACCACACCCGCCAGCATCTTCCTCCTGCTCCGTGCCGGTGCCTCCACTACAGACGCTACCTTGCAGCACATCAACAGGTACTATTGGGCCAGCAACCGCTCAAAGACCAACAGCCCCAGATGATCTTGGGGTTAATAAACCCAACCAGGTGAAACTGGATCGTTATCCAGGGAGATTGTTTTCAGGAAAGAAGCGCACTTTTGCCACTGCATGGTACAACAACAGACCATGGCTTGAATATTCGTTAAAAGCAGACGCAGCCTTTTGTTTCCCCTGTAGACAGTTTAAAGTAAATACGTCTTCATCTGATGCGGCTTTTACTATCAAAGGTTTTTGCGACTGGAAACACGCATTACAGACTAATAATAGAACTAACAGCAGTTCATCGTCTCCGTCTCTACTATTTCTCTTCGAGTGCAACGATGAGGAAGCTGCCCTCCTTAACCAGTGTGCCTTGCTCGTGATTTACCAGTGTTTGTGCTGCCACGCACACAATGTTTCAAAAGTGGTTTCTATGTTGCCCTTTATTTGTGTATGTATTTGCGATAAGTGTGCGTCTTTGAGCAATGCTGTTGGCCTTGCTGTTTGATATATATATTGTGCCGCATGCCCGCAGCACGTGACGGTGTTGTGTGCCCTCCCATGAAAATCATATGCCCTCCCTTTATTAGATTTGTTCTGGCGCCGGGTCTGGGCCTCAGCTGTGGAGAGTATGTGCTGCAGGGAGGTGGATGCACCTCGCACAACGCACCCAGGAACGAAAGCTAGCTCCGGTCCTTTTCCTGTTAGGGAAACTGTGGACTCGATGTCCTGACAGGCTCGAGTTTGTGCAACCTGCACAAACACAAGCTCACCATGATTACAAATGGTGAAATGCAATGTAAAATGACCGAAAAAATACCAGCTCACTAAATCACAACCGCTCAAACCAACTACAAATTACTACCGCGGATTGGGCAGAGAACGAGTCCGAGAAAGTTGCTCCCCCATGTGACGTAATATGACACGTATGACGTTAAAAGAAAGCAGTTTTTAGTAGCAGAGCTCAAAACGGCTCCTTTCCCTCTGAATTCCTGCCCTTATGTCTTGTAATCTTTTCGATTTACATACGGCATCTATTGCACGTCTGTCCGTCCTGGGAGAGGGATCCCTCCTCTGTTGCTCTCCCTGAGGTTTCTCCCATTTTTCCCTTTAAACTGTGGGTTTTCTCTGGAAGTTTTTCCTTGAACGATGTGAGGGTCTAAGGACAGAGGGTGTCGTATTGTCATACTATTATTCTGTACAAACTGTGAAGTCCACTGAGACAAATGTAACATTTGTGATATTGGGCTATATAAATAAACATTGATTGATTGATTGATTGATTGATTGATTGATTGATTGATTGATTGATTGATTGATTGTAAAACATATCAAATCCTGCATTAACTTTTTTTATTGTAATTTTCAGGCAAGGTTAAGCATAAATCTAGTAAAAAAAAAAACTGCAAGTTGCTCTTTAAGTATATTTTGATGCCAATACTTTTCTACTATTACTTGAGAAACCTTTTGAATTGATTTTTACTTGTAACAGAGTATTCCTACACTCTAGTACTTCTACTTTTACTCAAGTACAAGATCTGAGTACTTCTCCCCCCTCTGCAGCTGCAGATCTGAACTGCCTTCATACCCAGCCTCCACCTGCAGACAGCAGGAAGCTGCAGACGCATGCTCTACCGAACACCTCTTCTGGAAACCTCCCGCCTGTTGGACCTCTAACTGCTAAAACCCTGTTCCCTCTTCAACCTCCGTCAAAATCTACCTCCAGTTTCTCGGGTTTCCTCCAGGTCCTGGTGGACTTCACCAACTTCCAGATCTACAGTAGCTGATCGAGCCGAGCATCAGAGACCTTTATTCCTCCTCCTCATCCTCCACCTTCATCACCAACTCCTGCTCTTCTTAAAGTTCAATAAAGTCCATCAATCTCTGCAGTCATCAGACCTGTCATTTGAATCCACAAAAAATAAACCAAAAAATAGGTAGGCTAGCCTACTTTAATATTTCTCATGTTTTATTTAGTGTATTTTACAGGCAGCCACTATCCATTAAATGTTATTATCACTGAGAAATGATGATGAAAAGCCACTGTGACTGTGTTTAAACTCATAAGCACAAAACACACTCTTATTCTAGTATCATACGAAGAATCGTATATGAACAGCATTAAAAGTTAAACTTTCAGTTTAAGCAATAAATGTATGCCAGTCTGGAAATGACTGGAAAAGACTCATAGTTTAATGCTGTCTAATTGTAAATGTTCTTAAATTAAACGTCCCAATAAGTTAAGCAAAGTAAACCATCAGCTGAATTTGATAAACAAGTTTGAAACTGATGAAGAGAGGAAGAATATCATTGTGTATGATACAAAACAAGAGGAGCGTTTGAGCTCAGGAGCTCTGAGCTGCAGGGACTATGCCAAACGGGTGTCCGCACTAAGTTCGGTATCGATATGGTGCTCCTGGGGGAGCCCGGGACCACCAGGTCGTCTAAGGAGGGGGGAACCGGCCCAGGTCGGACACGGAGCAGGTCAAAGCCCCCGTGCCGCTCAGTATTGGGATCGCGCCTGTGAATAGACGCTGTAGTGAAGCCTGAGCTATACAGCGGGACCCAGTCTTTATACACACTCTGTATACTCTGAACACACACCTGGGACAACACACATACTCAACAACAATGTGTTTACATGTTGCAGCTTAATCTCTCTACATTTATTTGGTTCTTCACATGGAAACCTTCACAAACCATTTATCCTACAGCGCCTCCTCCTGGCGGAGAGCAGCAAGGAGCATCAATCTATCACACCAATTCATTACACAGTTTTTTAAATCCCATGTCCATTCACAGTTCACATCTCTTGTCTCATTCAACAGACAAGACAACATAAATACCTTAAAACTGTCGTTGCAATGTTTCTGCATGTTGTAAGTGATAGACTTCGAAAGCCGTCATTTGCCGGAGTTCCAGATTGTTTTTTGTTTAGTTTTCTTGGGAGTTATCTTATTTGTTAAGCATGGTAAAACCATTTTGACCGACGGAGTTTGGGTATGGCTTTATATTACACAGTAAACCACTGCTTATCAAGGACCACATTCTTTATAATTTTAGGCCATTAAAATGTAACTTGCATCTCCTCTCTTTCATGAACATATTTAGAAAACAACCAAATAACTCAAATCAATCCCCAAAACCCGTTTTAAACATCCTTGGAGAAGGGTTATAAGTAGCCTAAGTGGTTCATTTTAATCAACCCCTTGTTAATGACCTCAAATATTTAACTAACCTGATTGTTATACATGTCAGTCTGTCACATCACGTTATAACTCTACAGAAATAGTAGGCTACTTAACAGAGAAAGACGTCTTTCTCTGTTGGACCAGCATGGACCAGCATGGACCAGCTTGAAGTCCATGCTGGTTTTTTCAGCAGGGACAATTCCCATATAAATACAAAAAAGGTCAAGAGTCTGGAAAAAGTCTTGATTCTTGAAAATAATCTGTTGTTCAAAGTTAATCCAAACATGTATCTCTTTTTTAAGTTTTGACGCTTTCTCTTATTTAACAGATGAAAATATTTGACCAATTACTTCACTAAGCCAATCACTGCTTCTGCTTTGGCTTCACATTTGCCAAGCCTTTTAAATGTAAAGAGAACAAGTTATCTTTTCTACAAAAATATTATAGGACAGGACTCAACGGTCCCTTGTTTACAATAAAAAAAAGGCAATTTTAGATCAAATGTATCTATGGTGTAGCAAGTTCAGTTTTGAAATAGAGCGAGCAAAGGACAATAACGTCTGTAAAAACGGGACAAACAGTTACAGGTTCAAACGACTTTAAATAAATATGTTAACGCACAAGGTTTAATTTCTAGAATAAAGTTAAACCCCATTCATTAATTTATAATAGTTGTTGTCCACTCCGGGCCTGTAGGTGGCGGTATGCACCTTTGGTTTGTAGTCCGCCAGTTAAATCCAGGAAGAAGAAATACTCACTGCGCATGTATAAAAATCTGTTGTTTCGGGCGGGATAATTCAAAACAAGATGGATTTGATATCTGCGCTGCAGTTTCTGAAGTTAAATCAAATTCCCCCAGGTAACATTTTGTATTTCATGTATGCTTCAAACGACCATATTTTATGGCTTAACGGGGAGTAAATAAATGGTATACTTTTGGCCGACCTGTAAACATAACGTAGTTATTTCCCGGGTTGTGTTCCCTGCCTTAGTTTTCATACCTTCCAAATTAAACATTGCCTCCTGCTTTGGAAGCTAAACAGGTCAAACGGAACTTCAGACATTATATCTGAAGTGTTGTATATCAGTGGCTATTTCTGCAAAACAACTCTGAAGCTGCTTTACCCGTATTGTAACGTTACAAAGAATAAACAAGTTCTGAAAGTGTTGGAGTATACCCTGAACCAAACCCTTTACATCTTAATTATTACATGTTACTTGTTAGACGCTTTTATCCAAAGCGACTTACATACTCAATACTGTGGGCAATCCCCACAGGAGCAATTTGGGGTGAAGTGTCTTGCCCAGGGACACAACGACATGCTGAATGCAGTGGGGTTTGAACCTGTGACCTCCCTGATCCGAACACCAACGCTCTATCCACTGCACCACACGCCTCCTTAATGTTAAACCTAAGATAAACCTTTACATGTTGTTTCCTTTTTTGCATACACTTAGTCCTGACCCTGAAACATTAACCTGCTTTTTATTTCCCACATAATTCTCCAAAGTTCAGTGTGTTGTGGTGGTGTGTGACTTTAGTTAATTTGATAATAACTTGTGATTTACAGAATGGGTCGACGCAGTGTGGGACTCAGAGTTCACAGAGAGAACCCCACTGGAGGACAGCATAGAGGACGAACTCGCAGTCAGTGGGAACAAGTCCTTTAAGACCCTGTACCAGTGTTTACTGGTCCATGCTGCTGACCAACAACAACAACAACAACAATCTGCAGGCAGAGATGGAGCGTCACAGGTAAAACTCATCCTGCACCTTCTGTACACAGATAGAAGGATTACTGAGAAGGAGATACAGGCTGTATAGCATTTCTTACTCTAGTGATGTGTGCATATCTTTAATACGACATACTTCTAATAATCCCTGAGGAAAAATAAATGTTTTACTTATTATTGTTATTTGATTACATTAAACACATTGGCCAAAATACACACATTCACAAACAGGACCTCGGGGAGGGTGTCAAATTTTGGTGTCATGCTCAAGGACACCTCGGCAGTGCCAAGGAGGTGAACTGGCACCTCTCCAACTATAACTCTGCGCTCTGTGTTTTGGTCCGATTGGGACTTGAACCGGCAACCCCTTGGTTCGCAAGACAAGTCCCTACAGACATAAAACTGCAGCCAATATACAGCGGCTCATGTTTATATTTAACTGTGGTGTGTACATATAACAACAACATGAGTCTGTTAAATGTGAACATGCAAAGATGTTTGTAATTGAACTGATGTGATCATCTGGTTATCAGAGTGACAGTCTGTGGGAGGGACAGTAAAGGATGTGCAGAGAACAGACTGGGGCAGAGAAGCAATAGATCAGCTGCTCATCCATCATG
The DNA here is from genome assembly GCA_028583405.1 of Pogonophryne albipinna. NCBI lineage: Eukaryota > Metazoa > Chordata > Actinopteri > Perciformes > Artedidraconidae > Pogonophryne > Pogonophryne albipinna. Next base: position 33,357,583 of record CM053242.1, read on the forward strand.
TTGGTCACATACCCGACATTAGCTGTATGTATTAATGGGGATATCTGTTTTCTCCTGTCTGGTTGAACAAATAAGCACTGTATGTCTATCTTTCTCCCATGATGCCCTGCAGAGTATCTGGGCGATCCTGGGGGAGAACAAGGTGTCCATCAAGTCTCTGGTGGCTGTGCTTTCCTTCTTTGTCCTGGGAGGAAAAGCTAAAACAGCCAACATCCAGCAGAGGGTGAGCAGTCTGCACGCCGCCTCCATCTACCTGCTGCTGCTGGGAATCCCAGGTGAGGAAATCTGAAAAATATACACCTTTTTAGAGGGTCTGCATATGATACAGTTACAAGGTCTAATTTGTAGCCATTGTGTGTGTGAACACATTTGGAAGCAGTTTTTAAATAAACTAGTTTATCCAGATAATCAAAACCACTTTATTTGGAGATGAAAATGAAAGAAAGCTAATTTTACATTTTGGAAAAGTGCACTTTATTACTGCTGTAGCTAGGTCTTAGTTGAAACAGGAAGTGTGTTTGTAAACTAAGGTTTACAACAGACTGTTGGGTGATTACTTTAGAGCAGGGGTAGCCAACACGGTGCCCGCGGGCATAGGGGTGGGCGATATTGAAAAATATAATATCACAATATTTTTCAAGCAGTATCACGATAGACGATATACAATACAATTCCTGAAGAAATTGCTAGTGGGAATGCTTTATGCTGAAAATCTGACGCTAAACTGCTATGCTGAAATGTAATGTGTAAGAAGAAAATGAAGAATTGAGATTGAAATGATACATGAACACTGGGGGCTTGAATGTGTGATGAGTAGGGATGTAACGATATACTGAATATCGCGGTAAATAAACGTCCCAATACCGTCGTGTGACTGACAAAATCTACCTTTAATTTTTTTTTTTTTAAACCTTTATTTAACCAGGTGGTCCCATTGAGATCATCGATCTCTTTTTCAAGAGAGACCTGTCCAACATGGCAGCAAGTAGGTTACAATATGAACATAAAACAACAGAACACAAAAGGACATCGTATTTACAGGGCTAGATTTACACACCTAGAGACATTGACAAGTACCAACAGTATATTTATATCTCGCCCTGTCAATAAGCCTCACCTTCTTGGCAAAAACTGTATTGTTTTTGAAGTGGTGGAGAGACAATGCACCGTTTGACCCACTGCTGTCACCCATGGCCAAAACATATCTCTCCATCCCACTGAGGTGGCGTTAGACTTTTTCGCTGTCTGTCATTTTGACAGACAGGATCGTAAAATGTCTGTCATAATCCCTTATTACCCGTCGGGTCTGAACAGTTCACGAGAGAGCACGCTCGTGAACTGTCAACGGGGGGGGCGGTGTTATGCCGTGTGTGCATGCACCTCGCGGGAGCGCGCACAGCGTAAAGCAAAACCTCCCAGACATGTGTTGATCTGTACGCCAACGTATGGTTTGGAAACTATATCATTTCCTTTTGGAGGGCATGCATAACACAGCATAACACCAGAGCCTCGCTGCGGGGAAACGTTGGCGCTGTTCCGAGTTTGTTCTAATCTGTCAAAATGACAGACTGCTTTCAGATTTTTCCGTCATTGATAAATAAAATATTCGGTTTGGGACACTGCTGTCCCAGCAACATCAGTACCAAGCGAGAGAGTTTTTTTCCAGAGCAGGGGATATTGTAAATGCCCAAACATCCCAGCTTATAAATACCTGGAAATGTGGACATTCTCATATTCCTAAAAACCTGTCTGATGATGCTGAGTGAGTGACTAGTGAGTTTGAGTTGAGTTACTTGAAAAACTAAAGTGAAACTTGATTTATTTTATTGCAGGGTCTGATTATTAAATGTCCTTGTTTATTTGTGAGATGCAGTGGCACAAAGAAAATGCCTACTTTGTTTGGTAGTACTATAGGTACAAAAACACTGGTTTTCTTTAAAATACTGCTATCCTAATAAAATGCTGTACAAATCAGACTTATTATGTAATAAAGAAACATTTTCCGAGTAAAAACATTTTTTATTGAAAAAAAAAATTGAATTTGTTTTTCTTCTTTATTATTCAATATCGCGATAAACACCGTACCGTGGACTTGTTATCGCGATATTATCGTACCGTGAGTTTTTGGTATCGTTACATCTCTAGTGATGAGAGAAGAAAAGAAAGTAAAAAGGCTTGGAAAAGCAGCAGAATATTTGAACTGCAAACTTTTGAACTAACTTGATGGCGAATGACCTGTCGCCATGCCAACGGCATTTGATGACACTCCCATATACGCTTAGATGCGTTGATGGCTGCATCGTTACCAAACCTGTGAAGTTTTGGGGCGTTTGGAGCATTTTCACTGAAGTTATGAGAAAACCGTGTTTCATGGTGAGCATTGTGTTGCCATGGCAACAGCATTTGAAGAAATCTCAAAACTGTCCCGTAGATGTCTTCACGGCTGGACTGTTAGCACACATGTGAAGTTTGAACGCTTTTTGAACATTTTCATAGGAGTTATAACGACATCATGTTTTATGGCGAGGGATGCGTTTCCATGGAAACGGCATATGGTGAGATCTCAGATTTGGCGTAGAGCTGTTGAGGCATGGACCGGTGATATACAAGTGAAGATTGGGGGACGATTGGACCGTGTCGATTGTACTTACAGCCACATCGTGTTTCATGGCGAGTGGTCTGTCGCCATGGCAACGGCATTTGATGACACCCCATAATACGCTTAGATGCGTTGATGGCTGCATCGTTACCAAACCTGTGAAGTTTTGGGCCGTTTGGAGCATTTTCGCTGAAGTTATGAGAAAACCGTGTTTCAAGACGAGCATTGTGTTGCCATGGTAACACAATGCTGTTAGCACACATGTGAAGTTTGAGCACTTTTTGAACATTTTAATAGGAGTTATACATTACATTAGGAGGTTACATTACTCTCTCCCTTCTCTCTCTTCTCTTGATCTTCGGCATATGATGATGACACCCCATAATTGACGTAGAGCTGTTGAGGGCAGGACCATTAACCTTTATCTGAAGTCTGCTGCTCTGAGCAAGTCAGTTGGAGTGAAGACATCATCGTGTTCCATGACACAGGTGTTTATATTTGAGCTAACGAGCTAAACTGCTATGCTGATAAGGTGTTTTATTACATTACTCTCTCTCTTCTCTTGATCGCCCTCTCTCTCTTCTCTCCCTCTTCGGCATATGATGATGACACCCTATAATTGACGTAGAGCTGTTGAGGACAGGACCTTTTATGGCGTTATATTTGTGCCTCTATCCTGAGCACGCAATGAAACATGTTGACCATAGAAAATGCAATTGAGTGCGCACTTGAACATTTTTGAGCACAGAGAAATATATTTTCTCTCATAAAACTCCTGCTCCGTGCGCAAGCAGACCGCTGCACGCGCTCTCTCTCCCTTGCTTGCTCGACCTCGCCAGCCTGTGCGCGCTCAGCTTTGCCTGCGCTCGCTCAAGTTGTCACAGCGTTACAAATGTGCCACAAAACCAACCAATCGGAGAACTCGAGAAGGTCAATTCTGATTGGCTGGTCCAGCGCCATGAGTTGCGACAGCGGAAGTCCAAAATGCTTGATCATCACGTGGTTCAGAGAGACTCAGAAAGTTCCCGGAAGTTCGTGGCGGGCCATATAAATGCATTAATAACAGGATAGAAATGCAATTTTTGGTAATTAGTGGTCAATAAAGGTTTTGATTTGCAATATGTATACAACATATCGATATGTGTATGTAGTTACATCAATGTGTTTTTTTTTTTTTAAGTAAAATGTGCTAATATTTGAGAATTAAGATAAAATAAGAAGTACTTTATTGATACCAATTGGGGAAATGTTTACGCTGCAGCAGCAAAAGACAAGGAGGCATTGTACATTAGGCAAGGCAAGGCAAGGCAATTTTATTTATATAGCACTTTTCAACACAAGGCAATTCAAAGTGCTTTACAAAAAATGAAAGACATTAAGACATTAATTAGACAGTTAAAAGACTAGAATTAAACAATCGAAAATGTAAACATCTTAAATAGAAATAACATAGCATTACAACGTAGAAAGTAGAAAATATACATAGTGTGAACAGCTATTTTACCTGTTAACATATACATGTTAGGCTAACGTTGCCTTGGTTAGGCCTGTTGCTGTTGTTTATTGCTTTGAATTCTTTAAAACAAATATTATCTTCTTAAACTTGTATGGTAGTCAGGAGCATCACATCCTAATGTTTATTGATATATTTAGAGGGAGGGAAGGAAGGTTTCAAAATTCTGATTAGATACATTTCTACCATTTCTTTAATTCATGGTGGTTTCAGTAATCCCATGGTAATTGAGGACACAAGTAATCTAAAGTACTAATAGGCGCATTCACACCGCAGTACTTTTCCCACAAAGGTTCATGAGAACTTGGTATGAACTAAGTACAGATCGCGTTCACACCGGAGTAAGTCCCTGGGGGTGGATTAGGCAAATGAAGCCGCTGACGTCACTTCTTCTTCTGCTTTGGGTTTACTGGCAGGCCGCAAACCACTTCACGGCGTATACTGCCGCCCAAAGTCCCCGGCCGGAAGTCCCCGGAGTTGGGGACTGGCTTGAAGCCTTCCGAGTAAATCGCCAGAACGCCGACACCTCCTCATCTCCACCGCTCCCATGTTTTATTTTGTGTTGCCATAAATTAGTCTCTCTGCGTTTCTGCGCTGGGCTAATGCTAATGCTAATAATGCTAATGCGAGGATAATAAAATGGCGGCTTCACAAAACTTTTTAGGAGTTTTACGAGTTTGCAATCCGCCCAGCCAATCAGAAATATAGCTCTTTTCTCACAAGAGAGCTGCACGAAAGTCCCTGCTCTCTAGCAGACTTTAGAGTATGTCCCTTTTGCCTAATATTTTGTGTTTATTTCTTTACTTTGTTATTTTTATTTTGCAATGCAGGAGGGAACATGTAACTTAATGAACATGTGCTTACTTTACAAGGTTTTTCACACTTAAAGTAAAGGGTGTGAAAAAAAGGGAAAGACTGAGAATAACAAAAAAAAAGTAAGCTAAGGTTATAGTTCGCACAACAATAATATGTTAGAGATGTACTTCAGTGCAAGTCCTGCTCTGTCCTGGGTCTGCCTGTTAAGTGCCACTGCTTTTACAGTGATGAAGAAGGCCAAGAGCATGCTGGGTAGTGGAACAGCCTTACTTGCGGCTCTCTTTTTTTTTAAATAAGACATTTCTATTGATGAGGCCAATCAATCAATCAATCAATGTTTATTTATATAGCCCAATATCACAAATGTTACATTTGTCTCATTGGACTTCACAGTTTGTACAAAATATCAGTATGACAATACGACACCCTCTGTCCTTAGACCCTCACATCGTACAAGGAAAAACTTCCGGAGAAAACCCACAGTTTTAAAGGGAAAAATGGGAGAAACCTCAGGGAGAGCAACAGAGGAGGGATCCCTTTCCCAGGACGGACAGACGTGCAATAGATGCCGTGTGTAAATTGAAAAGATAATACATTTACAACATAGGTAGTCCAAATGTTTGGAAATGCATGTGTGTATAATAGGAAGATGAATCCACGAGGATATCCATCCAGGACCACAGCCACGACTCAAGGAGGCCAAATTAATGCCATCCATAGTTAGTATATCTTTAGATAATTTGTTTCGTAGATTCTTCGGGCCAAGTAAAATAACTTCAGTTTTGGTCGTGTTTAACATCAAAAAGTTTAAGGTCATCCACGTTTTTAAGTCCTTGAGGCAGTCTTGAATTTTATTTAGATGATTAATTTCATCAGGCTTGATTGATAAATATAGTTGAGTATCATCCGCATAACAATGAAAATGTACAGAATGATTCCTTATAATATTGCCTAACGGAAGCATATATAATGTGAACAAAATAGGTCCGAGCACTGAGCCCTGTGGCACTCCATGGCTAACTTTGGTTTGCATGGAAGATTCATCATGGACACGTACAAACTGAGAGCGTTCAGATAGATAGGACCTAAACCAGCCTAAAGCAGTTCCCTGTATGCCAACTAAGTGCTCTAGTCTTTGCAATAAGATATCATGATCGATAGTATCAAATGCAGCACTGAGATCGAGCAAAACAAGAATAGAGTCAAGTCCCTTGTCAGAGGCTATTAGAATGTCATTTGTGACTTTAACCAGAGCTGTCTCTGTGCTATGATGTGTTCTAAAGCCAGACTGAAAATCTTCAAATAAATCATTCTTTTTTAAGTAATCACACAGCTGTTTTGCGACTGCTTTCTCAAGAATTTTTGAGAGGAAAGGAAGATTAGAAATAGATCTATAATTGGCTAAAACCTCTGGATCGAGGTTGTGCTTTTTAAGAAGCGGTTGTATCACTGCTACTTTGAATGATTGTGGAACATAGCCTGATAATAAAGACATATTCATAATATTTAATAAAGAAGTGCTAATTAATGGAAAAACTTCCTTCAACAGCTTAGTTGGAATTGGGTCTAACATACACGTTGATGGTTTAGAAGAGAGAATCATTGCATTTAATTGTTCAAGGTTTATGGCTGAAAAGCATTCTAGTTTACTATCTAGTGTAATATTAGAACTTACGTTTCCGGGAGCTGTTGATAACACTATACTGGTCAAAGGCAAGAGGTCATTAATTTTGTTTCTAAGAGTAACAATTTTATCGTTAAAAAAGCACATAAAATCATTACTACTGAGTGCTATGGGAATAGAAGGCTCAATCGAGCTATGGCTTTCTGTCAGCCTGGCTACAGTGCTGAAAAGAAATCTTGCATTATTAAACGAGATTCTTCAAGTTTAGTGGAACGCCATATCCTTTCAAGTTGTCTCGACTTTTGCTTTATTTTGCGGGTTTCGGCATTATGCCATGGAGCTAATCGATGTTGTTTTATTTTCTTCTTTTTCAAAGGAGCAACAGAGTCTAATTTTATTCGCAGCGCATCTGTAGCACTATCAACAACATGATCAATTTGGGGTGGTGTACATTTTGTATAAGTTTCCTCCCCTACATGCAGACATGCTATCGAGTTAAGTATTGGTGGAATCTCTTCCTTAAATTTGGCTATAGCACTAACAGATAGGTTTCTGCTGAAGGAGCTTTTGACTAATGCTTTGTAGTCGAGTAACAGTACTTCAAAAGTTACTAAGAAATGGTCGGATAAAGCAGGATTATGCGGTTTGACTAATAGTTGCTCAATTTCAATACCATAAGTCAGAACAAGGTCGAGAGTGTGATTATAGCAGTGGGTTGGTTTATTTACACTGACAAAAACCAACAGAATCTAATATAGAGTTAAATGCAACAGTAAGGCTATTTTTATCATCGTCAACATGAATATTAAAGTCACCTACGATAATTACTTTATCTGTTTTAAGTACCAAAGTTGATAAAAACTCAGATAATTCTGATAAGAATTCTGAATAAGGACCTGGTGCACAGTACACTGTAACAAATAAGATTGGCTGCAAAGTTTTCCAGGTCGGATGCGTAAGACTAAAAACGAGACTTTCAAAGGAGGTATAATTTAATTTTGGTTTAGTATTGATAAGTAAACTTGAGTCAAAGATTGCTGCAACTCCACCTCTTCGGCCCATGCCTCGGGCAATATGAGTATTGATATGGCTGGGTGGAGTGGCCTCATTTATGCTGACATATTCTTCATGTCTCAACCAAGTTTCAGTGAGACAGCATATATCAATATTATAATCTGATATTAAATCATTTACCAATAGGCAAACATTTGTATTTCTTCCAGGGAGCATCGCCAACAAGGTTTTCCATGAAGTTTTGTTGGACATGTGTTCGGACCTGACCTCTCACTGCTGGCCTCAGGACTCCGGGAAGAAGCGCAAGAAAGACGGCCTGAAGAGCTCTCAGGCAGAGGGCAAGCGCTCCAAACCTCTGCGCAAAGACAATGCAGAGGTAAGGTCCTGAATCAGAAATGATGGTAGGATAGGACATAAAGCCCAAACAAGCAGGTAGAATTTTGCCTTCTGGAAAAAATGTCATGCTGTGAGAGTAACCATGAGAAGGGAACATTTTCAAAATGGCCCCTTCTTATAGTCTTTAAAAAAAGATAATCACTGTAATGGATTATTTATTGTCTCTACCAGCTGATAATCAAAGGTCACTGAAACGTTTTACATTACATCTACTTAGGTTTATTATGTGGTATCCAAAATAGATGCACATGTACTAAATCATTTAGTTTTTTTAAATGAATAAATGGATTGTAGAGGGTTCCTGTCTCTGTTATCCTCAGATGGACGTGGATGAGGCAGATGAAGAGGAGGAGGAAGAGGAGCTTAATTTCTCTGGTAAGGACCTGATGAAGATCAGAGAGGCTGTATTTCAGCTGGTTCAAAGCCTCCTCAGACTCCTGCAGACGTTTCCACTCAAAGACAGGCCGCAGAGTGCCGGCAGCTTCACACAGGTAACATGATTCCATCATCACACTTAAACACACACACAGACACACACACATTTCCAGCAGTGTTTCAAGTTTGCATTTCCTCTGCAGATCTTCAGCAAGTTGCTTTCCTTTGAGCCGATTGTTGGAGGGTCAACATTTTCTGCTCAGCAGTGAGTTTTCTTCCTCCTCTCTCTGTTTGGATGGATGATGTATTCAAGACTTGAATCAGCTGACAGTATTTTCTGCACAGAGATATCAACAAGCTGAAGAGCGTTCCCGAGATGGCTTTCTACGGCCTGCAGCTGCTCTGCTCGCCAACACACGGAGAACAGAAGGAAGTAAGATCCAATGATTATGGTCCATGAGGGGGGGCCATAGTAGGCACACTAAGGTTTACATGTAAACTCAATTGACTAAAAATAGAAATGTTTACCAACTTCTGTTTTGTGGATTTGTTGACATGAAAAGTGACTGTTCGTGTTTTATCTCCAGCTTTGTAAATTCATTACTTAAAAAAAAATGCTATTTGATATATCTTATCCTCATTCAAATTTAAATATTAATAATAGATTATGATGGAATATCCCCCAGGAGACACATGGGTAGCTGTTACACACACACTCCCCACACTGCAGTGACAAAGAGCTAGATGAACATATTCTCTGTTTGTTCAAAGCCATAACAGAGGGCTGTTCCTAATCTAACTGATGTGTCTGTTCTGCAGTCCCTGCGCAGGGTTTTCCACCAACTCCTCTACGTCATCCTGATGATGAAAAAAGGCAACGGAGGGAAGCCCACCCCCCTCGTACCCAGCCCGGCCGTCCTCTCCACCCGCGACCAGGCCGTCCACTTTATTTGGTAAACATATATTTTACATATGAACCAAGTAAAGTAGTCAACCATTTGAATAAGTTACACAGTTTTCGATTTGAGTGAATATCCATGTCGAAATGTATAAAGTTCGAACTCTTAATCATGGATATAAACTGAGGTATGAAGAAATGTTTCAGGGTTTCTCTTTTATTTCTAGTGTGTAATTGCACTTGTTCAGCAAAAGAAAAATTGGAGAATCCTTACTGCCATCTGATTTATCAGCATCTCTCCGAAAAGTAGTCTTAGGTTACAAATATATAGAAGTCAGTCAGAAGATGTCGAAGAAATCTAGATGGTCCGGTGGCATGATCCCCCCAAAAGATTTTTGGCCTTAAAATTCTACATTTGGTGGTCAAATATTATATTAAAAAAAACATTGGATTTGTGCGTTTTAGCCAAGATAATGCATAAAAGCTATTCATGTTTAAAATAACTTAATTCCTGATCAGTCTGTACTTAAGCAAATGAGAGTCCTAGACCTTAGAAATGTAAGAAACGATCCCGACCAATTTACGCTTGAGGTTCTTTAAACTTAAGTCCGACGTCTGACTAAATATTCCAGGGGCCGCTTGCAAAAAAACATGCGAAATAGGAGAACAAATAATCATGAGATTCCACAAATAAATATAGAGCGGGTGGAGGCGGGACGGTTTTAGGGAACATTTCTAGCCATTTGCTTTAGCTCTACACATGTTATGAACCTTAATGACTTTGTACGTGATTTCTGTGTTTGTGATTACAGTCATCTTGTGGAGGACCTAAAAGAGCTGGCGCGGCCTTTCCTGCAAATCCTCCTGCAGCACATCTGCTTTCAGGTACATCCTCCAGCAAACACTCGGCAGTCATTCACTTCCTGTTGTGTAAAGTTCCGTTTTTTTCAATTCCGAGTTTACACATCTTGTTTCAACTCTCCAACTCCACTCCTTGTGTCTTAATCCTACCCATGGGAGATGCGAGAAGAGGAGGCGAGGGAGAGAACCGAGGAGTTAAGCCAACAGGAACCCCCCCCCCCCCCAAAAAAAGGAGATAAATCCTCACTCTGAGCGTCTTCTTAAAGCAACGTCAATGAAATGTGAAAGGAGGCACAGCGGCATCAGCTGTCCAATGTTGTTTTATACTGGAATGGTTCGCTGTTTCATTCTTACGGAGCCTACACACGGCGGCGTGCGTTGCCGCTTCTGCCCATTCACTTTGAATGGGGTGACGTCACGATTCGCCGAACTGCATTGTGGGAGCAAAGCGTAGCTTCTCTCGCGGTGCTCGCTGCAAAAGTAGAGCAATGTTCTACTTTTGCCGCCTCGACGGAGGCGTCAGCCAATCGAATCATATGCCAGTGCAAGCTCTAGCCAATCAAACCGCGTGCTTGTGTGTCTGGGGCGGGAGATTCATGTGATTGGTTGTTGGTCGAGTTTCAGCCCCCCCCGCCGGCAGGCGACAACGCACGCCGCCGTGTGTAGGAGCCGTTATTAGCTGATGCTTGATTATAACTATGATGTCATGTTTCTACTGTGGATGTTTAGATGGTGGAGAAGAGTGAGATAAGGAGCCATGCAGCCCAGGCTGTGGGCATGTTGACCTCGCAGATGACAAGTGCAGACTACGCCTGCTTCATCAAGTGGCTGTTTAACTTCACAAGAAAAGCAAAGGTGAAGCTTCAAACCGCGACACATCTGTATATTCTGTATAGATATTGATCATGATGATTTCAGCTTTTCAGGAAAATACTACATAAAAGTATGGCTACTTCAGAGTCACTCATTGAGATATATAGGAGAAATGTGTTTCTGAAATGGCAGTTTAATTGATGTTATCATTTTTCAGAAGCATTGAGAGATTATGAACATTGTGCAGATGTTGAGGTGTGAAATACTTCAACCTCTTTTAGGTTTACCCAGTATTATCTGCTAACTGGTAGTAAATAAGATAATATGTACTTTATTAATCCAATTTTGGGAATATTTGTTGTTGCAGCAGCATAAAACTAAACAAGGCATTGCACATCATAACAAATTAAAAGAGTAGAAATAGTGATTCTAAAATATAAACATCTCGAAATAGAAATAAACCAGCATTAGAGAGGAAGAAAAATATACAGATGACCATGAAGATAAAAAAAGTATAAACTGTCTGACAAATAAAAACACTATTGAAGGGCCAATTTTCTGTTAACACAATATAAGCAGGATATCATGTACATAAGTGTGCATGGAATGGAATATTCAATTAAATATCAATATCAAATGTACAGTGTGAATGTTATAAGTCCAGTTAACCAAGGAGAAACTATGGAGAAGTGGGTTCTCTTCCAGCCAATGCTACAAAAAAAAACAACGTATAGTAACGGAAAGGTAAAAATGAACTGGAAATGCCGCTTTATTTTCTGCAGTGCAGAGCTTTTCAGCTCATGGACAGACAACAGTTTGAAGCCTATAGAGGAGATGCTGATTTCCTCATTTCTAAAGTTGGCTTTAAGTCACTTTAATCTCAATATATTTCACGCTTCATTACCACTATCAGGAATATTCTGCATGTGTCTAATCTGTTATGCTGGCTCCTGTAGGTGGCGGGTCGGCTGTTTTCCATAGACGTGGTGATGGTTTTGCTGGAGCAGCCAGAGAGGAAGGCGGAGGAGTGTCAGGACCCGGAGCTCCAGTGCTTTCTGCCACACAGGTTCCTGATCCAGAGTCTGCTGTTCACTCGGCGGACGGATGACTCGCCAACGGTTCAAGGACACTGCCTCGTCTGCTTGGCCCAGTGTCTGGAGCTGCCTTCCCCTAATGTCACCCGGGCCGTCCACAACCTCTTCTCTGCCAGTGAGGACACACAATGGGCCTGTAGATGCACTTCAGTTTGAAATGCTAGTGCAGAATTGGGCTAATGTTGGACTTTAAACCAGGACCAGTTTTAGGAGACAATGCACTTTGTAGAACTGAAGTATGAAAACACATCTCATTAAATTATTAGGGAACATAAGTGGACATTTTATATATTTTCATATGTATATTTTAGGAGCTGTTGTTTGTTTCATGAGCTGTTTCCATTAAAGTAACATGTCTACTCTCACTCTGTGTAGCTGGAGCCCAGACAGTGCTGGAAGGTGAAATCACAGAAGGTACACGCTTTTGTTTTTTTATACACACTTTCCTATTTGACTGACTACAGAGGCTAACGGTGTTTCCCAGGATAGAAACCCTTTTTTAGTTTAGTCTGCCTTGTTTTTTTAAAAGGATAACTTATAACAGCTGAAGGTAACATTTGAGGCGACAAACACAAGTGCGCTAAAACTTCACAATCTAAAATCAAAACTATCTAGGATATATACCATATAGCTGTAAAAGTGTGTTTTTAAAGTCAGTTAGCAAGTCTTACAAGCTGATTAAGCATTCAGTGATAGTGTGAGAAAGATACAATGAGGACATTTTAAAATGTGGTGAACTGTGCTGTGATTGTTTCAGGAAGTTCCCAGGCGACTCAGAAAACGTTCCGCACTCTGCCGTTCAGGACTGTGGAGTTCAGCAGCACTGAACCCTCCGACTGTGAGGGTGAGAATCCATCCTCTGCTCACATTCAAATGATTATTATAACATGCATTAGGTTGTAAATGTATACACTCAAAGTCTGACATTGACAACAAATAAATGCTATGTTTGATGCAGCAAGAGAGAACCTCGCTCTTCTCCTGCGGCGCGTGAAAGACTCAAAGGTTAACGTGAGGAAATCGGCACTGCAGGTATCAGAAACGTAGTTTACCAAATCCCAATATTGATCAGTACAATATCTTATCCTATATATGTGTTACACCCTGGTTTTTTGTGCATTATCCCTGTGCTAAATAAAGAGAGGCACAGGTGACCTTTAACGCTGTGGCTTTGCCTTCCGTCCACAGGCCCTGGTGGGTCTGCTGAAACACAACGTGGTCCCCATGATCTGGGAGAACCTGGAGAAGCTATCGGAGTGCTGCAGAGACCCGGCTGTGTCCGTGAAGAAGAAGGCCCTGTCCTGTGTGGGAGAGCTGCTCGCTGTGAGTCTCAGCCAGCAGCCACAGAGAGAGACGACCTGAGAAAATGTGTTGCACATTCTAAAGAGTTTTTTGTCCTTTGCTCTGAGCACCAGGCTAAGCCAGAGTGCAGCGTGGTGCAGAAGGCGTGGCTGCAGGGCGTGCTGCCGGCTGTGATGGACGCTGAGAGCTCGGTGCAGGACAAGGCCCTGGAGGCTCTGGACCAGGTGGTGCTCTGCTCAATCAAAGCGTACTTTACCGGCCGTCACCTGAATGCGGGTCAGAGGCTGACCTGGGACCTGCTGACCCTGCTCTGTAACGAGTGCAAGAACCTCAGGTTGGACTGAAGACTTTATTTGCCTTTTATTTTTCTTATTTGTTAATCGCCTATTTTTATTTATTACCAGGAGGAAAATGTTGAAGTTGCAATGTGTAAAATATGGCTGTACTTGAAGTAAAAACTGTACTAAAGTGTAAATAAAATTATAACCAATATATAAATCGATAGATTAAAGAATACAAAAATCCACAACATGTCATGACAAAACTGGAAGTCAAAAAATTAGCAATTTTTCCTTGTCTATTATAATATATCACATTAACTTCAATCTTGATTTTTGTGAGTAAAAACTAATGGCAGTTTTTTTTTGTTATATTTATGTTGATACTGTATATCTGACTAAGGGTGCATTCACACCTAATAGTCCGCTCTCTGGTGCACACCAGACGACAGTTTGTTACATTGTTTCATTTTTCAGAAGGTTCGGTTTGCGTTCACACGGGCAAAACTCAAACGGACTATACACTTTAAACACAAGTCATGTGCACGGAAATGCTGTTCAACCATTGGTCAGACATTAAGGGGGTAAAACCGCAAATCCCGGCAATTTCTACCGGAGCCTCCGCCATGGAGCATCGGCAGGTTATTCTCATGTTGCTGTTAATCTGGAGATCAACAGACACTAGCGGCCCGCGCATATGATTATATAATCACGCGTCCGTTAAAAAACATTATAACACATAATGAGACGTTCTGCAGTAAGGAGGGGCGTTTCACCGACGACAGGTGTTCTTACTTTTATGTAGCTGACGGGGAATTTTTATTTTACACGACACTGTTCAACACTTCATTCTGCTTCAGTCTTTAACTAAACAACCGCGGATGTCTTGAAAGACTCTTTCGCTAAAGATTTTGAAGACATCCGCGTTCTTGTGACACGTAAATACTACGCTTCCTATGTTTTGGTGCGGACTGCGTTCACACCAGAGATTAACCGCTCCAGAGTTCGCAAGCAAGCGCTCCGAGACCACCTATTTTAGCGGACCAGAGTCCGGTTGCTTAGTTCACTTAAGAGGTCTCAGATTGTGTTCACACCGACCCAAATGAACCGCACCAAGCGGCTAAACGCACCAGGGTTCGATTCAACCGGACTATACAAGGCAGGTGTGAACGCAGTCCTTTGACCGCTATCTTAGTCAGCCCCTATAATTGTTTTACTGCCAAGGCCTAATAAGACGTAATTTCACAGCTAATATGACTGATATCAGCTTTAATTAGGCATTTTGACAAACTTAACAATTCTTTTTTTTACTTTTTATTTAACCAAGAGAAGTTTCATTGAGATTCAAAATATCTTTCACCTGAGAGTCCTGGCAAAGATCAGCAGCGCAGTTACAGACAACACATTAAAAACAGAGAACATATAGTCACAATCAGAAAAGTCAACATACAAATCATCTACAGACAGAGCTGCCTACTTCTCAGTTCATAAAAAGCACTTCAAATCTGTTAAAAGAGACCAGCACCCTGAAAATAGCATCATTGCTTAAGGAATGATCACATCGTAATTGCTGCTGCTGACCTTATTTCTTGTCCTCTGTCCCTAGCCGATGTTTCAGCAGGGCCTTCGGCATCTGGTCCAAACAGAACATGGTAACACAGACGTTCATCACCAACCTGATCTCCCACACTGAGGCGGAGCATGCCTCCGGGGCCTGGCTGCTGCTCTCTAAGGTGATCGCTTCAGCCTCCAGACTGCCCTACGAGAAGATCCTGGACGCCTGGGACACCATGATCAGGTGACAAGGACAAACAATTTAGCTCATGATTTATTTCCTGCTCAGATTTCAGCTGAGAGGATTTTAAAATGTCTATTTTTGCTCTTAGTTCAAATGATGTTCCTGTTACAACCAGCTGTCACATCCTGTGTGTGATGGGAGACATCGCCACACATCTAAACACAGATACCAGAGACAGGATAATTGGTAAGTTCATGTGGTGTGCCAGGTGGGGAGGGTTACTTTCAAAAATATATTCCGTTACTATTACTAGTAACCTGTCAAATGTATAATTCCGTTCTACATGCATTTGTTAGTGTTTTTCTTTGATTTGTTTTTCATATAAAGATTCTGTTGGATGTTTGTTCCTGGAAGTATAGCTATGCAGGGTTCTTACGGTCATTAAAAACCTGGAAAAGTCATGGAAATTCAAAAGTTATGGAAAACAATATTTTTTCCAAAGTTTTGGAAAAGGCATGAAAATGTAACTAAAGTTGCATCAAATATAATTTATATTTTATCTAATCGCCGAAATAGTAATACTATAATGATAATAAATACTGTGTATAGTAATGAAACGTAAAATGGCATTTAACTGTCAAGGTATTCTGTGCAGCGCAATGGGCTGGAAATTGCATTTAGAGCTCCTCAAGCTTTTTCTTTCTGTGCATTTACTGCCATGTTTCTCTGTCTCCAGATGATCTCATGTCTTGGTTGAAGACCTTCTCTTTGCCTCTGGAGGTGATCTGTGCCGCTGTGGAGACTCTCTATCAGCTCGGCCGGAGTGAAGATATCAAACAGACTCAAGTTGGAAATCTTGCCACTTTACAACTAGTGATAAACAGAAGTTTCTTTTTCTTGACCAGCATCAAGCAAATTGGATGTTGTTAGAAACATCTCACTCAACACCAGCTTGAGTTTCAATAATCAGGATACATGTATTTATTATCCTTGCAAGAATTGAAGTAGTCATCACATACAGCAATATGCTACAAGTAGTTCCCCGAACAGTGTCCTTCACATGCTTATATACAAGAGAGTTTACAGTCTTAAGATGGAGAAATACTGATTCAAGGCAGTATGCAATGCTGTGGCCAAGTTAGCTGAGGCCCTCATCGGAAATGATCATTCTTGTCTTATGCCAATCTCCCTAGAGGCTAAACATCATGTTAAACATAGCCACATAGTTATCACATGTCTATAACAGCGGGTCATGCTTATCTCCTAGGATGTCACACATCCTGTCATATACTTGGACCTCTGTTATCATGCGCTCTTCTGTCCTTAGAAGAGCACGTTCAGTATTTTCCCAATCGGATGTTTAATGCTTTTTAAAAAACAATGTGTCTTTATTCAAATCTTTACACATATTTTTTATTCTCCCATTATGATGTCAGCTTCTGTCCTTTATCATTATTAAATCAAAATACTACTCATCTCAAATTTCAACTTGTCATGTGTCGTGGTATTTGATTTACTTTGTCTTCTTCAGGCTTTTCTGAACCAGCACTGTGGTGAGCTGGTGTCGGTCTGCGAGGCTTATCTGGCCCCCATCATTCTGAGTGAAAAGGGGGCCCAGAACCTGAACGAGGAGCTGATGGTGAGATCTGACCCTTCACTCTCTTTTCCTTCTTACCCCAACATCTTCTTTAAGGGTCACCTATTATGCAAAATCCACCTTTACATGTCTTTTATACATAAATATGTGTCCCGTCTGTGTTAAGAGATGAAAATGAGCTGATCAGATTTTGGCCACTTTGTGATATCACAATGTTTTTGGCAACCATTAGCCAACAACAAACCAAGGTAACTGGTTGACAAAGTACTGAAACCGACTGTGTCACATAACTCATATAAAATGCTTTCTCGTCCAGGTCAAACACCTCCACACTCTGGGCGTGGCGTCACTCCACTGTCCTGCCAAGGTTGGCAAGAGGACGGTGCTGCTGGTGGAGTCAGTCCTCACAACACGTTCTGAAAAACTGCCAGGTACAAAGGATTGACATCTGTGAAAAATAAATACTAAAAATAAGGCTTCCCCCTGGAAGAAGGCTGAATGAAGTGTTTAAGGGTTGTTTAATCTACCAGTGATACCATATATAATCCAGAAATCCAGAGGATTTGTAAAGATTTACCAGACAACAAAACATTGAATATGAAGGGGCGGATGGACCAAGATCAATAATAATAATAATAATAATAAGCAGCACTAGCAGAGTAACAATCAGCCCGCTGGTGGACAAACACTGTAATGGAGACCTGTTTAGCATTTGTGTATTGAAATGACTTTATAGGATGTGTTGGATGTCAGAAAACCCATGCTTGAGACAGAATATGAGCAAGGACTTCCTTACCTACAGTTTAATCTTAAGTACAGTTGAGTAACAATTGATGCATCATCAGTGTACAAAAAATGCACTGCCAAAGTGTATTAATCCATAGTATTTGAGGAATGTCCAATATTTAAGTAAAATCTAACTTATGGGCTTTCAAAATGTACAGTAAAAAATAAATGTATTAATGTGTTGTTATTGTGTATGTTGGTGATTGACAGGGTGTCAAGAGGAGCTGCCTGCGTCCCTGCCTCTGTCCCAGTTCAAAGCTAACTCTATGCCGACCAAAGTCAGAGCGCACGGAGTCATCACTTTAGGTCAACCGTCTCCTCTCTCTTCCTGTGTCTCTTTCAGTAAAATGAAATGTTGCTCCCTGCCAGAGGTGGAAGCAAAGTACTCATTTAAGAGAAATGTCCCCTGTGACTGTAATGCTAGTCGTTGTTATCAGAGATTATTATTTTCTCAATGATTACAAATGTAGCCGTTTGTAAAAATGTTGAGAAAGTTATATTGCAATTTGTCAACAATGACAACTTAAAAAGGAAAGAAGCCAATCTTAACATTTCAGAATTTTCAAACATGTTTGTTTTATGTGAAAACGACGTAAACCAACTTAAAAGTTGCTCTTCAATTCAAATTCTTCTTAAGATTTCTGTGCAAAAATCCCTATTTGCATAGTAGCGAGTGACTTAAGCTATCAGATACAATATGCAGTAAAAGTACAATATTTCCCTGTGAAATGTAGAAAAAGTGGCTTCACTACACACAACACCGGTACTTTTTAAAAAATTATACTTAAGTTCAGTACTTGAGTAAATATATTTAGTTACATTCCTCCTCATAGCCTCACCCTTGTGCATTTCTGCCGTCTCGTCATACATTAACGTGTGTGTCTGCTACAGGTAAGCTGTGTTTGCAGCACGAGGATCTCATCCACAAGTACCTGCCGGTGTTTGCCAGGGAGATGGAGGAGGGCAAGGAGGTTGCCGTGCGCAACAACGTGGTGGTGATCATGTGCGATCTGTGTGTTCGATACACCAACATGGTGGATCACTACATCCCCAACATCTCCGCCTGTCTGGGAGACAACGAAGCCATCATCAGGGAGCAGACGCTCATCATGCTGACCAACCTGCTGCAGGTGAGAACTGATCAAATGACAGGATGCAGAGTATCAAGATGGACGTTTACCTGGGAACTGCTTTCTTCTGTCTTCCTATCTTTCCACATAGATTGTTTTTTAACTTCTGTTCATGTCATTATATCATTTATCTGGGTGGCGGCATTTCAAGATTTAAATGTGCAAATAAGAGCAATTTGGCTTTAATATTTGTTTATGATTGTGAGCCTCTCCGCTCACACAGGGTTCAAATAGGGACGGAAAGAGCCGGTTGGTTGATCACAGGCGTTTATTAGCTCCAAACAAAGTATACACGGGTCTCAAACGTTGCCCGTGTGGGAACCTTCACAGGTCCTTTGGCGACCTTCCAGGATTCCACCTACTGCAAAACAGCCCAGAACCAGGTTACGACATGCTTTTATTCCGTCCCTGATTACCTGATTCCGATCAGCTGTCTGGCCTCCGGCCGAGCCACTCCCTTCACTCCAGCAGCCGGCGCCCTAACCACACCCCGCTGCCACAATGATATTGAGCTTAAAAACAATTAATATAAAGGCTATGTATGTAAGAGCTCTATGAAGAGACATTATCGAGACGTACAGATTTATGTTTGATTGAAAAGTAGGCTTTTTTATAACTTAAAACTAGATTATAATTAGTTTGGAAACATCTGATCGCTCATTAAATACACAACCAGGTTCTGCTCATAAATGTACACATTGACAGATTGCACAGCAAAAAACATTGCCACATTCAAACCTCTAAATCTTCCTTCTTTCAGCTACTGGGTTCTACTCCTTTAGCTTGGTGTGTTTTCCATGTCTGTCCTAATGCCGTTCTTCTTCTCTTCCAGGATGAGTTTGTGAAATGGAAGGGCTCCCTCTTCTTTCGCTTCATGGTGGTGCTGGTTGACCCAGTCCCTGCCATCGCCAGGTATGTTACTATGCATAGAAAACAAATAAACGTATTTTAACATCTAAACATGATTTTACAACGATGTTGACCCTGTTTCACATTTGAAAAGCAATCATTCAAACAGTGTAGTGCTCCCACCGACCTTTATCCACCTTTTCTCTGGTCTAGCTACATGCACAGAATCCGTCAGCACTTCAGCATTAGGTAGTCGTTCACTACGGAGCCTGTTTATAAGTAATCGTCACTTTACTTGGTCAACTGAGGTCAGCTGTTTCGATAACAGACACTCAGTTTTCCTGCTCTTAATGTGAACTAACCACAGACCAAACTACATGATGGACTCTTGAGTCGTATATGGTAGATATGGTTATCCCCAGTACTGTTAAATGGCCACCCGGAGTGGAGTGCACCAGCTGGGCGTAAGCTGGGCGTAACTCTACGTCCGACGTAGAACCGAAGGTTAAGACCGAAATAAAGTTATGACTAGTGCACCACTTAGACTTAAGCCCTGTATGCGTTGCGCCCGGGTGTAACTTTTACGCCTAGTATGGAGCAGCCGTAAATCGGAAAGACAGACTAGTATCCATAGTAACGTAAAACAGGCAAGAAGGATATTAACGATGGCAGGGCGTCTTGTTTACATGTTTAACAATGAAAGGGCATTAAGAAGAGTCTGAATTTCTCCTTCTCCAGCTCAATTTTTTCGTGTTCCGCTCTCAATTTGACGGTCTCCACCTCCACACGAACGATTTCTTTCTCCGTCAGTTCCCGCTGTAGCTCTGACAAATCCCTCTTTCTCTTTCGGGGTGTGGCCATTTGGGATTCCCCTTGAGTCATCGCTGACGCTGTGGGTGTGGGAATTCCCTCTTCTCTGCGGTCCTCTGAGTCTGTAAAATGGTAAAATGGCATTGCTTGGCAACAATTACTGTTTTGCGTGTATTCACGTGGACGCGCATCTTAAGACCAGGCGCAGCTACCCCCGAGACTAGTCAGGCTTGGTGCACTCTGTGTCAATTCGAATCACTACGTCGGACGTAGCTAAGCCCGACATTAGAGTTAAGCCCTACTTTTTTACGCCCAGCTGGTGCACTCCACTCCCGTACTCTAAGCACCTAAAGAAATCCACCCTAATATTCAACCTAAGCGCTTCCTGTTTCCTGTCCCAGTCTGTGTGAATACTGCCTGCTCCACCTGCTGCTGAAGAAGAACCCAGAGATGTTCAGCCAGCACTTCATCGAGTGCATCTTCCACTTCAACTCCTACGACAATCACAAGTCCTACAACAAGTTCCCTCAGAGTGAGAGGTGAGGATATCATTTCTGTCATCCCGTTCAAGTTTGGCTTTGTTTCGCGGATTAGTTATGATTATTACAAATGTGACATGTTAAACTCAGTTTTTTGTTACAACTGCACACATAAACTGAAACTGTGCACTGCAGTATCTATCCTGTTACAATACATTCAAGAAGTATTTGTAAAGTGAATTGAATACTTTTTCCTCTTCATTCATCGGCTTGTTTTTTAAACATCTGCAGAGAAAGGCTTCAGTTCTCCCTGAAAGGTGCTCGTAACCGCGAGAAGCGTTTTCGCATCTACCGCTTCCTGTTGGAGCACTTCACAGACGCCCAGCGCTTCAACATCACCATGAAGATCAACCAGACCGTCTTAGGTGTGTGTGCTTTAGGATGTGGAAGCTGGATAGTGCTCGTCCATAGATCACCAACTCCTTTACAGCTTGATGACTCAAATGATCAAATAAACTGAATGAACTCTTCTTTTGATGAAAGTGGATTTATCATACGTTAAAATCCTGGGGCATCTTTCACAATTTCTTTGTGAATTCGAATATTAACCGATTTAGGCCTGGAGGAAAAAAATGAAATCACTTAATCTTTTACATTTCTCTTCCCAGCATGCTTTGCAGACGATGAGCTGCCTTTGGATGCAGATGGTGCGGACATTTTGTCAGAGACCTTCAGAATCTTGAGTCTGAAGGAGATGAAGCTGCAGGCCATATCCCGTCCAGCAGGAGGCGCTGCAGCGGAGGAGGTGGAGGAGGAGAACATGGCCACCATGGCTCGGGCCGTCATGCAGGCCGCACAGAAGAAGGTGGTGTCGCAGGTCAGCAGTGTGGGAAAACTAACTTTTTAGTCAGTGACCCTGGCAGTGATCTGACTCCCTGTTATGCAGCGAACAAGCTGATCCCCACGATACAACAGTATGTATATTATTATGTAGAATATAAAACAGTGTGCAGCTCTCAGGTTTTCTGCTTTGATCCACAGGTCCAGAAGAAGGTCTTCATAGAGAACGTGGTTCCTGTCATCATCACCCTGAAGAGCCTGCTGGAGCAGAAACGCTCTCCTGTCCTCAGAGACCTCATGGCCTACCTTCAGGTGAGACCCCACCACACCGTCATTTGATTAAATAAGAGGGAATTATTGTTCAGCACGATGACAGGCATCATTAAAAAACAAGATCAAACGCTACAAGTTCTATTGTATGAATACTGTATTGTATTACTTTAGATATTTCTAGGTAGTAGTAGAACCTTTATTTATCCAGGAAAATCAATTAAGAACAAATTCTTATTTACAATGATGACCTGACAGGAGGCAAAGGCTTCCTGAGGGGATGGGGTTTGGGAGAAAAATAAATAAAAAGACAGACTCCGGGCACTACAGAACCCAGGAGACAACACAAACACATAGAGCAAAGATGACAGGCATAGCAGTTAAACATATAAAACTCTAAAACAATATTGCTGTGGTTCAATCAGTCATTAACATCAGCATCAGGCAAAGCAGCTACATGTGTGTACCAGGGTGTCAATAATAGTGACATTGAAGGTGCGGGGGGAGACAAAGGTTTTCATTTTCAACGTTTTTTGAATGACATTCCAGCTATCTGCTGCTGCAAATTGAAAGGCGGAGCGGCCAAAGGATGTATGGGCTTTGGGGATCTTTAACAGGATGCTTGTAGCTGACCGGGTGTTGTGCGTCGGGGGTGGGCGGAGTTGCAGTAATTGTGTGAGGTAGAAGGGGGTGAGGCCTAGAAGTGTTTTGTAAACAAACATCAGCCAGTGGATGTTGCGTCTGGTCTCAAGAGAGGGCCAGTTAGCCAGAGAGTACAGGTCACAGTGGTGTGTCCTGTAGGGGGCATTGGTGGCGAAGCGGATGGCGGAGTGATACAGAACGTCTAAATGATCGAGAGCTCCTTTACACGCCGAGCGGTAGATGGTATCGCCTTAGTCGAACAGAGGAAGGACAGTCATCTGGACCAGAGAGAGTTTAGCAGATGAAGTGAATGAGGAGTGATTCCTATATAGAAAGCTGAGTCTAGCTTTAACCTTGGTCTGAATTTTGGAGAGATGTTCTGAGAATGACAGATTACTGTCAATCCAAAATCCAAGGTATTTATAAGATTGAACTATTTCGGTTTGGGTATGGTTTAGATTTTAATCATTTCGTGTTTACTAATACTTTTAACCGAATATATTGGAGTGTGAGGGAATGGTTTGGGGCAAATGCATGACAAAATCGTAATGTTACATGCTCTTAAACTGACCTAGACACCAATATATATATATATATATATATATATATATATATATATATATATAATTCAATGCTATATATATATAGTATTGAATTTGGTTGCAAAAAAATAACGTGTTTATCTTGATGTGACCGACGTGTCCCTCACATGATACCGGGGATAAGAGTAGACCAATTACTTATTTACTACATAGATGAAATGGCGCTGCAACACAAACGAACATTCATTGCGTGATTTGAGAAAAACACAGTCTGGGGATATTAGAGGTGTTATTAAAGTAGCGGAGAAAGAAATAATATCTTTACAACGCTACTCCATGAAACTCTTGCTCCCATCAGGTGACGATGCAGGACTACCGTAACGAGGTGAAGGAGTTTTTCTCTGGAGACGAGCAGCTGGCGGCAGAGCTGGAGTTTGCTCTGAAGACGGCAGAGAAGGAGAGAGAGATGGAGGAACAGATGGATCAGTGCAGCCTGACCAGAGTCAGCCGGACCCCCACTGCAGAGGTCAGAACACACACTAGGGCTGTACCCGAATATTCGATCGTTGGAGTACTATTCGGTTTTCAATTTCGTTATTCGGATATTCGTGTTTTTTTTATTGAATTTATTGAAAATCTCCCATATCAACGTAAGAGCTTGTGCCTCTTCGGGGGGTGCTAACACTTAACCATAAACTTTATCGTTTACTTTATCCGTCTTTATATGTAGCCTAGATATGACTTTTCTCCGAGCGGGCCGAATATTCGCTGCTGATTACTACCGAATATCCGGAGCCCGAAAAATGGTATTCGGGACAACCCTAACACACATATATACATCACTTCAGGGGACATTACATTGACTTACATGCATTTCCTGGAGACTTATCCTAAACTTAACCATAACTAACACATGCCTAACCCTAACCCTTACCCTAACCCTAATCCTAAACCTAACCAAGTCTTCACCCTAAAATGAATGATTCCCCTTATGGGGACCTCCAATTTGTCCCCATAAGGGAGGCGAGTCCCCACACGTGACTGTGTAAACAGATTTAGGTCCCCACAAGTATAGTAATGCTAGGCCACACACTCTCTCTCTCTCTCTCTCTCTCTCTCTCTCTCTCTCTCTCTCTCTCTCTCTCTCTCTCTCTCTCTCTCTCTCTCTCTCTCTCTCTCTCTCTCTCTCTCACACACACACACACTGACAGCAACATAACCATAAACCTTCATGATTTAATCTTTCTATTAAACACACACCATTATATATTTAATGGTGTGTGTTGTTGACAACATTACTCAACAACTTTTCTTGATTAAGAAAGATGTGTATTCAATTATTCCCAAGTATTTTGATTTAAGTTGTGTTGGAAATTGAAATAGCATTATATAACAACCAAAATATCATATATAAACTGTTTAAGATATCGAAATGTGATTTAATATTAGATATAAACTGTACTACAAATGAATAGTAATAATGTGATGTTATTGTAATAATAAAACCTTTTCAATTTTCCCTCAACTAGGGCTGCAACAAACGACTAATTTGATAATCGATTAATCTATCGATTAATGAAACGATTAATCGACTATTCTTGCACAATTTCTCAAACGCTCTTATTTAGCAATCAACTTTTAGATTTAGCTTGAGGTTGTTTTAGGCATGTGGAAACTAACAATGAAGACAATAAAGATGAATACTTGATTCAAAAATACTTATATTATTAAATTAACTTAACAAATTGTGAAAAAAATTAACATTGCTTTTTATTTAAATTAAATAAATAATATTTCACATCAAAAGAAACAACAACGTTTTAACAAATCGTATTAAATAATGTGATAACATAATTGTGAACAGAATAGCTGAAACTTTAACAAAATAAATAACTAAGTTACCTCTAATCATTAACCCATGTTTGTATAATTTTGTTAACTCTGTGTGTAGTTGACGTGGAAAAGTTATTCATGGATGGGGGGGCTACAGAGCTACTAGAAAGACGGGGGAGCGAGATCTCGTCTGGATTGGAAAGATCGAAAATACACCATAGACGCATTTTTTTTGTCTTTTTGCATATTATAAACGAGTTGGCGACACTAAGACTGCGATATAATGTTTTTGTAGCAATAATATATATGACATATTTTTTAAATGTCTCCAGTACCGATAAAAAGACCGATAACGTTGGAGCTTAACGGCGCGTAAAACACGTGATGACGTCACCAACGAATCGACGACTGAATTAGTTGGCAACTAATTTGGTCATCGATTTTAATCGATTAAGTCAATTAGTTGTTGCACCCCTAACCTCAACCATGGTGTTTCTCTCTCCTCAGCGGTCAGTCCAGGCCTCTCCAGCCAGGTCCCGGGTCCTCCTCCCGTTTACCTTTGCTACACCGCAGCCCCCACGTCCAAACCCCCCGTCTGCCAGGCTGACACACACTGACAGGTCGGCCTCCATCAGCTGCTGTCTCTCAGGACTCAGTGCAGGGAGGGTTATCCTCAGAGGAGTCAGTCACAATGCCTTTATGTGTCTCATCTTCAGCTCATATTGCAGACTGAAGCATTAACATTTGACTCGATTTAAACTATATTCAGTATTCAGGTGTGTATGTGTATATATATATATATATATATATATATATATATATATATATATATATATATATATATATATATATATATATATATATATATATATATATATATATATATATATATATATATATATATATATATATATATATATAGGTGAATAAAGGATTACACCCTTTCTATATACAGTCTATGATTACACCAGGTTTTTATTCTCATGCATTTGTTGAATAGTTCATTGTGCAGAAACAGACGTTAGGAAAGAGAGAGGGGGGAATGACATGCAACACATGCTGGTCCAATAGATCCACATTGATTTTTTTTTTACATTTTTCCCCCTGCTCCTCAGGATTTCCTAAGTTCATCTTTATTTTTGTAAAGGATCTTTGCACAAAAAGATAATAATGTGTGCATTTTTTCAGGCGTGTGTGCAGATTGGGGTCATTGGCTCTGGAAGGAACAGGTATGACACACTGGAGGTTTACACTAGTGCGTGCATGTGTGTGGTCCCGTCTCCCATCACCATGAGGGCACGGCAACTAATAAACACCAAACTATTCAATTTGAACTCTTATTTATGATTTACCTACAACCAGTTAGACCTGGAAGACTAGGAAAATTATTGAGGTAAAGATGTAATTATATAATTTCATATAATTCCCAATCTTTCATTTAGCCCAATAAGACTGACAACAAGTTTTTTTTTAACCTCCATCAGTATTTCACAGTTTGTCTTATTTGACTTTCCAGTGATGCCTAAAGGAGCCGTGGACAACAGAGCCATCAGCACACCAAAAGGTAAGAGCTCAGCCCACAGCGGACAATATTTCTTCTTCTACACTTCTTTATCCACTCCCCACCCTAAAGCCAACTGTCCATTTTTTTTTTCCAGGCGACAACATTGATTTTACTTTTGACGATGAAGTCAGCGCAATCTTCAGTGACCGTATAACAAGTAAGCCCCTGTGAAATCTCCCGGTTTTCTTTTCAGTTGAGTTCTAGGAAATCAACCGTATGTCCTACAGAACTATAGAGGTGCACATATTTAATAGAATGTTTTTCTCCTGTTTCCTTACAGGTGTTATCGCTGAGTCCAGTGTTCTGGATGTGCAGTCCAATGAACAGAGGTGAGTTTACTTCTGTCCATGCTTAGGTAGGTGTTTTAGAGACATTTCTGTAGAGAACGTGTGATTTAAAACCCTTTCTTTTGTGTTTCAGAGCTCCTGGACTCAGACAGTGGAACGTGCAGTCTCCTCTGCGCCAGAAGAAAAAAGGATCCATAGTTTAGTGAAGATTCGTCTCCAACTCTGTTTTTATATCTTCACAAGTACTACTTTTACTTGCATCTTCATCACCATCTATGTGCTGTTGTTTGATATTCTCTCATATTTACTGTTTGTCTGTGTAACTGTTTGTCTTTTATCTGTTTGGTAATAAAAGTGACCTTCACTTCAGAATATTTTTTGCCAAATTCCACAAGTGATATTCAGTCTTAATATCACAAACACTATTGCATTAGAGCTTTGGTGGGCAATATTGGAGAAGTCCGCCGGAGTAATATAGATGATCCAAATAATCCAACCTAAACCCCAGCCGAATGCTGCAGCACATGCTCCAAAGGTCACTAAATCCAGTGAGAAAGTCACAAACTCATCGACACTGACAGCCAGTCTCTTGAGGTCATTCATCATGGACATCAGAAAGTGGTTAAAACAACCAGCCCTAATCGCCAGCAGTAACACTGCATTTAAGAGTTCAGATCATGGGGACATTATTACGTTGTCCGCCGCGGCCACTGTCGAGGACACTAACGTCCTCCCGCCCGACTCGCCGGCTTTGCCCGCCTCTCCCACGGAGGCGGAGGAGGAGCAGCCGCCTTCGTTGCCCCAAATAACGCCACCCCTCAGCGGCCCGCAAGTGCCAGAGGACCTCGGCAAAACAGAGCCTACCCAGGTATATTTAAAAAAGTACCCAACTCGCCTGTACAGTGGGGTAAGGCGCTCATTTTGCAGCTCATGGTTTAAAAACAGAGATTGGCTGGAATATTCATGTGAAAAAGATGCTCTCTTCTGCTATGCATGTAGACATTTCAGTTCAAGTAAGTCAGATGTCTTCACCACAACTGCAACTGGCGCCATGCTCTTGTATGTCATAAGGGACTAGGAAGGCATGAGTCAAGCAAAGAGCATGAAGTCAGTGGCTTTGTGGAAGGAGAGGCGGGCAAGAAGTGAGACTAGTACTGAGGTTTCCACTCTTGTAAATGCAGCACAACTGGAGAGAAACTGCACCTATGTAGCAGCTATTGTGGACATAATTCAATTTATAGCTGTAAACCAGTTGCCTTTCCGTGGCTCTGTTGATGCGTTGGATGCAAGAGGCGAGGGGAGTTGTGGTATTTTTCTAGCAATGATGGAGTACACTCTTCAAAAGGACAAATAACTTGCTAAGATTTTTAGCACCATCCCGCCCAATGCCACATACACCTCAAATCACATACAAAATGAGATAATTGAACTCATGAGTGAAATCATCACAGGTGAAATAGTAAATGAAATAGGAGAGGCGTGGTACACATTAAAAGTGGATGATGTATCAAATATTGAGTTTGCTGGATCCTCCCAACACTGCACTCCAAGCTAAATCCACTGACCTCTACACTGGTGTCAGACTGGTCCAAAGTGCCCTGGTTTGTGTGGAGGAACTGAGATGTGACAGTCAGTTTGACACACTTTGGGAGAAATTCACAAAAGACAGAGAGACCATAGAACCTCTTGCAGCAGCCCCTCCGAAGAAACGAGGCAGAGTAATGTCCCACTTGAGAGACTATGTGGTAGACACCACAGTTGGTCACCGTCCGGAAGGATTGGGAGAAAAGACAGTGTAAAATACTGTATTTCAGTACTCTGGATTCTGTAGTGGGAGAAATTACAGCTAGATTTGGTGAAA
Organism: Pogonophryne albipinna; assembly: GCA_028583405.1. Lineage (NCBI taxonomy): Eukaryota > Metazoa > Chordata > Actinopteri > Perciformes > Artedidraconidae > Pogonophryne > Pogonophryne albipinna. The sequence continues at coordinate 33,386,394 of CM053242.1, forward strand.
GAAACAGCAAACTAGTAGAGGCCCTGTGCACCTAAAATAAAGTGAGACCACTGCTTGACTTAACAGGGACAGAGATGAAGGAAGCTGAGTTTGCTGTGGCAAGGCAGTTTCTGCAGGAGGAAGTGTCCCAATCAGACAAAAACTGGACAACACAGGACATTTTGAGAAGATACTGCGAGCCTCTGGCAGCCATGCCTACTGTGTTAGAAACACTGAAGCTCAGCTTAACCTTCGGTGCATCAACTGCAACATGTGAAAATTCCTTCTCAATTCTGAAAAATGTGTTCAGTGAACACAGAAGGAGCATGCTGCACAAAAGAAAAGCCTGTCTCATCCAGATCGCTGTTGAGAAGGACCTTACCAACAAGTTCACTGGAGAGTGGAAGGAGAGACTGCTGAGAAGATTCAACACAGCTTCCAGGAGGCTACACCTCTTCTGAGGGTAAGAAATATTGTTGTATCACTTTAGTTATTTTATTGTATAAATTATATATTTATTTTTACATGATTATGTAACCTAAGCTGTTGAAGTTGTTGGCTAATGCAAGTAATACTATTGTACTGAGTTTATCTATTGAAAATCTAATTATGTACAATTTATTATGGGCTTAACCTTTGACCTCTGACTCTGTCCAATAAGGATCCTGTGCTCCCTGGTGGTTCCAGTGTGCCACTATCTTTGAAGCTCCTACAGGAAAAATTGGACAACATGAGATCTTTTGAGAAAATGGCTGCTACGTTACAATGTGAATGAGAATTTAAAAAATATCTCTCAAATCTAGTTCAAATCTTCTGCCACATGTTATTAAAAAGTGGGTTGTGTTGCACTCTAGTCAAAAGTTTTTTTTTTTAGTATAGAATACTGTTCTGTTTTACACCTCACACATATCAAAATCTTATCTCGTATCCCAAGCCTATCAACAAGCTAATGTTGCAGCTGAAATGTTCTCCACATCACAAAGCCATCTTCACATCATGATGTGATACCAGTTTTCAAGCACAGTAAATTCTCTTCCCAGAGTATATGATGGGACCAAGGTGATGATGTACATGGTTTTAATAATACTAAATTAAATGGTACTCATCTGAGTAACTCACTCACTAATAATGAAATACTATATGACAGTAAAACAAGAATTGTTTAAAAGGGGAGTGATTTGTAAAATATCCATAAAGAAAAAGAAAATCTGTTTACAGTTCTGTTTCATATGGGTGTTGAGAGATGTATCCATAGATCTCTTCATTTTGCTCTCAAAGTGCACCAGATTGATGCTTTTAACTTCAATATTTAAAAACAAATCTTCCCGGGGGAGCATGCCCCCGGACCCCCCTAGAGGAGGTGAGGACCCCCCCCTAGAGGGTGTTAGGTCCACTCCCCACTTATAAAAATAGCACTTTACCACTGCACCCTCTCTAATCTCAGATGCACCCCGAGTCATTTTGTTCTGGAACCGGGCCTGTGGAGACGTGACGTCATGTCTTGTTTTGCATTCATACACAATGATATTCTTCCTCTCTTCATCAGTTTCCAACTTGTTTATCAAATTCATCTGATAATTTATTTTGCTTAAGTTATTGGGAAGTTTAATTTAAGAAGATTTACAATTAGACAGCACTGAACTATGAGTCTTTTCCAGTCATTTCCAGACTGGCATACATTTATTGCTAAAACTAAAAGTTTAACTTTTAATGCTGTTCATTTACGATTCTTCGTATGAACATCTTCATATTTCTATATTAATACTAGAATAAGAGTGTTTTTTTTACATTAGTGCTTATGAGTTTAAACATATCAGTCAAAGTGGCTTTTCATCATCATTTCTCAGTGATACTAATAACACTTAATAGATTCTGGCTAACTGTAAAATACATTAAATTAAACATGATCAATGATCAAACCACTTCTGTGTTTGTCCTACAGCGCCTCCTCCTGGAGGAGAGCAGCAAGGAGCATCAATCCCCAGCTGTTTTCTTTTAGACGTTTCCGTTTAATATTCTTACTTCTGTTGTCTCATTCCACTGACAACACATCGAAATAAAAAAAAATCTTTATTGTGATGTTTAACAGATAAATACAGCATACAATAATCTCATTAAAACTATAGCTGCACCTTTCCCAGCTTTGATAAATACTTTAATGCAACAATCATTATAATTGAAACATATCATATCATAGCATTATTCTGAAACGGACCTATCTGCATAGTACTTTTGGTACTTTAAGAATATTTTGATGCCAATACTTTTCTACTTTTGCTTGAGAAACCTTTTGAATGCAGGACTTTTACTTGTAACAGAGTATTCCTACACTCTGGTATACTTGTACTTTTACTCAAGTACAAGATCTGAGTACTTCTCCCCCCTCTTCCAGCTGCAGATCTGAACTCTGCCTTCATACCCAGCCTCCACCTGCAGACAGCAGGAAGCTGCAGACGCATGCTCCACCTAAAACCTCTTCTGGAAACCTCCCGCCTGTTGGACCTCTAACTGCTAAAACCCTGTTCCCTCTTCAACCTCCGTCAAACTCTACCTCCAGTTTCTCAGGTTTCCTCCATGTCCTGGTGGACTTCACAGACTTCCAGATGTACAGCAGCTGATCCAGAGCCGAGCATCAGAGACCTTTATTCCTCCTCCTCATCCTCCACCTTCATCACCAACTCCTGTTCTTCTTAGAGTTCTATAAAGTCCATCAATCTAGTCATCAGACCTGTCATTTGAATCCACAAAAATAAACCAAAAAATAGGTAGCCTAATATTTCTCGTTTAATTTAATGTATTTTACAGTTAGCCAGAATCTATTAAGTGTTATTAGTATCACTGAGAAAATTATGATGACGAAAAGCCACTTTGACTGATATGTTTAAACTCATAAGCACTAATGTAAAAAAAAAACACACTCTTATTCTAGTAGGCCTATTAATATAGAAATATGAAGATGTTCATACGAAGAATCGTAAATGAACAGCATTAAAAGTTAAACTTTTAGCTTTAGCAATAAATGTATGCCAGTCTGGAAATGACTGGAAAAGACTCATAGTTCAGTGCTGTCTAATTGTAAATCTTCTTAAATTAAACTTCCCAATAACTTAAGCAAAATAAATCATCAGATGAATTTGATAAACAAGTTGGAAACTGATGAAGAGAGGAAGAATATCATTGTGTATGAATGCAAAACAAGACATGACGCACTCAGTGCTGCAGTTGGTTGCCATGGTGTTGCTGGGCAGATTGAAAGCTTTGATCTCTGGGCTCACACAGGTGTTATGATTATTAGTTATGATTAGGTGCTCAGCACAGAAACAAACACTGACAAACATACTGGACTTTAACAGACTGTCTCTCAGCCTATTCTTTTCTGTCTGATGGAGACTTCATACTGACTTCAACAGGTTCCACATATTTTATACATTATTGGTGACGTATGGTTTTAGTCGAAAAGTTTGCAGTCAAAATATTCTGATGCTTTCCCAAGCCTTTTTACTTTCTTTTCTCATCTTAATACAAATTCATTCACTACTTACATCTGATATTTAACTCCTTCAGCCTATTTTCAGCTGCAGAAACCATTCAACTATTACATTATTCAGCTATTTCAGTACATCAAGGCTATACATGTTGTTAATACCTTTTTTAAACCTTTTCTTTTAAATATTAAGCTTGTTCTGCATTTTTTTAGCTAAAAGCAGCTACAATTCAGCTAATAACACATTCAGCTTTTTCAGCTAAATTCAGCCATAAATGTTCACAGTTTACAGCATTCGCACGCATTTTCTGCAGGAAATGCATCTTCTAGTTATACATCCATGATTCTTACACAATGATATTCTTCCTCTCTTCATCAGTTTCCAACTTGGTTATCAATTCATCTGATGATTTGTATTGCTGAAACACGGTCAAGTGGGTCGAGAAGATGAAGCTGTAGTTGCTGTGTTTACACTGGAGTCTCAAACTACGATACACATTCAGAGGAGGAAGTATCAGCTTTGTTTTAGAGCCTCCTCTGTTCTACAGATGTGTATTCTTAGAAAGACTGGAGGAGAGCTGCGTCCACACTACAGCGTCGACAGCTTCAAAAACAGTTTCCAACGCGTCTGCCCATTCACTTTGAATGGGGTGACGTCACGTTGCCTCGCTTTTCGCCGAACTGAATTGTGGGTAGCATAGCGGTCCGTCTCCGGCGTCAGAAGCTTTATACAGTCTATGGTCAGAAGTTGAACAATGTTCAACTTCTGACGCCGCTCAGAGAGGAGCTTCTTTCATTTAACCCTTCACATTCCAACAGAAACTGAATAGGCAGATTCGAAGGATTTATTTCTTTGGAAATGTTATTTTAAATACAATTCAATCAAGTTATTTTGGTAAAACTAATGAAAAATATAACTAAAAAAAATATTAAAAAAAATATATATATTTTTTTTAATATTATTTTGTAGAATATCTTAGGCCCTCACAGAGGGCCCTGACGGCTCGCCACTGCTGAACACACACCTGGGACAACACACACACTCAACAATGTGTTTACATGTTACAGCAGCTTCATCTCTCTACATTTATTTGGTTCTTCACATGGAAACCTTCACAAACCACTTCTGTGTGTTTGTCCTGCAGCGCCTCCTCCTGGAGGAGAGCAGCAAGGAGCATCGATCCCAGCAGGCACTGCGGCAGCACAGATACAGCAAACTAATGGATGTAATATAACATATTGGCATTCAGAGAGGTTTTGGGATTTTAATAACGTGACGTCATCAGTGAGCCCCATATTGGTAATTCTTATTAGGTATTAAAGTTATGTGTAAATGAATCACGTCAATCAGGAATATATACGACACAGGCTTTTTTAATAGTCCGATTTTTTTTATTCTAATAATATCATTTCTGATAAAGACAAATGTTCATGCAAGAGTTTGATAAAGCATACCGAACAAAAACACAGCACACAGATATCCCTCTGAATGTGACTCTTCTTTAGGATCATGTTGGCCAATTGATTTAATAATGTCCAGATAACAGCAACTACCAAACATGATTCAACACTGAAACACAGCAGGGATTAAATCTTTGGTAAAGATGTGGAAATCCAGGAATAATATGACAAAACATGATCAACTGAGAAAATGACATCATCGAACTCAAGAGGTCTTCTAAATGAGGCAAAACCACATAGATACAACAACAATGAAGGTGCTTCAAAACGCTGGAGGTCTAATTGCTTCTTTTCACCAATATGCAACTCCCCCTAAGGCACCCGTCCCTTCAATGGAAATACTTTTCGCTAAAATTGTAACAATAAGCAAATACTGATTGTTTACGTTGATTATTTTTTTTAAATCAGCAAACATTCTTCAAAACAAATTTATGACAAAAACATTGAGTTTTCCAAATGATTAGCTACATCAGAGCATTGCAATACATGAATGCATTCATCATATCTCTACAATAACTCATTTCTTGTCAGTGTAACCTGCTCTGTAAATGTTTCCCACCTTCAACTTGTAAACACAAACACACTGTCAATTAAAACATAAATAAATGCTCCAATGGTGTCCCTTAACTGAAGTTACTCACAACATGGGATGCAAAGCCTCTTGAATCAAGGTTAGAATAGAGGAACAGCAGGGATTCTAACAATGAGAGGCACACACTCCTATAATGACTTATTCTGTGAAAGGAGCCAATTGAATGGTCTACCCAACATGCAACTGTCACAAATCTTCAGTTAATTAAAAGTTTCATGTCTGAGGAAATATTCCCTTCTAAAAAACATAAAATAGATTTGTCCCCTCAGACGGTTACAACTCTTAATTCTCTACAAAGAAAATCTGAAATATGTCAAGGACCCCATGAAAAAAAACAATAAAATCAGACATGAAACACCACTAAAAACCTAAGACATGATCAAACACCAGCTGTAACTGAAGAAGAGGCAGTGATAGGATGAAGATGTGTCTGTGACTTCCTTATAGCTGTTAGCTGTCCACTGACTTGTCTTTGGCAACACATCTGACACAGTAAGCTGTACAAGAGCAGTGTTTGAATTAGTGTTCTATGTTCTCAGCTTCATTTCATGGGGTCTGTAACACACTTTGTACAATCTACTCCATTACAACAGTTCAAAAACAATCCACACACATGTTGACGACACTTTACAATGACAGTCTAGCTGTGCAGATATCAGAAATCAAAGGGACATTAGAGCAGCTGTTTACAGAACCAGAGCAGAAGGTGCTTCCCTTTGTAGGGCTGGTATGAGGATGCATTCTACATGCTTTCACACAAACATGCTCTCGTCTAATGGAAAATAAAACACCAAAATGTCTGTAGATAGACTATTTTAAAATAAATTGTTAAGAACAGAAAAATGATGGCTAATACTGATCCCCTTTAGGGGGTTCTCTGTCCCTGCTGTAGAGGTCAGAGGTCAGGGACACTTAGGGACGGACTTGGGTTTACCAGAACAGGAAGGTCTCCCTGTTTATGACCCAGCTGAGACTTCTTCATTCTTATCTCATCAGACACATTGGGTTACTTTTTCTCTTTTAAATTGTTAACAAGTTTTGATCACTGTTGGCAACCCTAACATTTCTAAACTAAAAAGAAACTGCAATTAAAACAATATTAAAACTGGAGAAAACTAACATTCAAAGTTTCACAAATTCAATGCCAATGAATTTGTTTCACACTAATTATTGTGGACTGATCATGGGAGCGGTGAGCAACAGTGCAAAGGCTTATAGAATAAGTACGAGTTACAGTAACAGAGCAAGCTAACTGGCAGTTCCTTTTAAGGGAGCGTGGCTGGAAATGTAAGGCACTACAGTCTCAGCATCCTTCAGTCCTCCATTCATCTGCTTGTGGAGAAACCAGCAGTGGGACTGAGATGGAAGGGTGTCTGTCCTCATTCGGAAACTCCCACAAAGTTTGTCGACTTATCACCGACCTCACATATGCATAATGAGGAGAGGGGAGATCATTCTGCAGCTCAGCTAGGAGAGGAATAATCAGAAAGCTACTTCTCAGGTGGAGTTACAAGTGAGGACAGAGCATGAGGAAGCCGTACAGAGGAGACGAGGGGACTGTTGAGTGTGCTTACAGTCGAGTGAAAGGGCCCATGTGAAGAGGCCCTCTAATTTTGGGAGAGGAGCAGGAGTTGGTGGTGAACATGGAGGATGGAGAGGAGGAATATGGTGAAGAGGAAGCAGATGAAGAGTCTCCGCTGTTCAGGGTGAAGACGCTGGAAATGGCCACGTCCACGATGCCCTGGCACAGCTCTGAATACAGTTTCCTAGAGGGGGGGGGGGGACAGGAGTGTCAACAGTGCCTTCAGACTTTTACATTGCTAAATGTAGTTGTGACGGAGCGGGTCACAGAGTGACTGACTCCGCCACTGACAGCCGACACACACCAAACATTTCCTGCTCTCTTCCGTCAAATGAACCATGCAATTTCTTATTTATTTTACGTTTGTTAATTATGGGGAATGATTATGTTAAGAGGTGGTTAACCTGTTTTATGTTTGGGTCAGATTTTTATGTTGAAATGTGGTTTTGAGCTAATTGTGTCACCTGTTGACGGTAAGCCTGTGGGAGGGGCTATGGGCTCATAAGGGACGGGGTTTGGCCCTGGAGGAGTTCACTCGGAAGAATGTTGCAGTAAAGGCAACAGCTGGGACATGTTTGGGAGTTTGTTGCAGAGAAGGCAACAACAGAACATGTTTACTCTGAATGAGTGATGGACGGCCTGTTTTGGTCTTTTATTTTGTTTGTTTAAGGTGTGCGGTTTCGTTATTTTTTTGTTGCTGTTAAGAATAAAGTTTTTTTTGGAGCGTAACCCAACCGACTAGGCCAGTGTTTGTGAACGGACAAATAGAGCCCCGTCACAGTAGTCTATAGGAAACTTTAACAAGCAAAACTGAAAAAGTTAGGGCCAGGCATGAAGGCATAGCCCCACCTAGTGTCAGCAGAAAGTAATGCAAATAATAATTCCCAAAATATGCAAAAAAAATACATGTTAAAATATATTTTAAGATCATGTTTAGTCATCTGATTCGTCTGTACATTGCTGTTTTAGTCTGTGTTCTTCTAATTAGTGTCTACAGTGTGTCTATTGGGCCGTGTTGAGCTATGTGGGGCAAGCCCCTCTCTCTGCTGTTAAAATGAACGTGTACTGTAAAAACTACACTGTGCATGCTCAGAGTATTTTTCTATTCAATGTGTGCGGCACTATCTTGTTTAAAAAAAGCACCAGAAGCTTATATACACATCTAAGTTGTTCGTGCCCCACCACTTTTGTACCTATAAAAACGCCACTGGTACCAACACATATCTGACACATTTGCATTCAAGTCACTGTTCCAAAAAACGAACTAATGAAGAGCAACATTGCAACTATGGTCACCCTAAATGGGAGGAAAACAACAAAAAAGTGAATAATATTCCAACAATTTACTTAGTAAATATTTACAAAATAAGCGGAATAGATTCTATGCTTCTTTCCCCCTATTTGTAAAATGAATCCACAAAAACATGTTCAAAGTTGATTGATGTATGATTGCAAGGCCTTAAGAATTTTAGATTTTGTGATAGAAAAAGTTGTCAAGACAAGTCCATCTGGGGGGGGGTTACAGGGACATCTGCTGAATGTTACTGACTGTGCACAGGCTGGAGCTCCGTTGATCTCAATGAGCCACACTTTGAAGCTCTCGTCCACCATGAAGTCAAACCCGAAGAGTTGGAAGCTCTGGTAGGACAGGTGCTTGGTGCTGATTGACGGCTCGATGCATGTCAGACAGCTCCTGTTGAACCAGACATCAAATCATTTCACATCATCTGACTGTTTGACAAACATGTAAACATCTTTGTACTAAACATATTTTAGAATTTATCAAAAACGTTGCAGGTAATCATGTACAATGTGTTTGAGCGCTAGCCAATAGAAGCGCGTGTGTTACATAGTGATGTACAAATAAACAATGGAGTTCAATGGAGGTGTTTCAGGCATGGGGGGGGGGTATGTGTGTGGGAGAGATACTCCCTCTGGAGGGAACTTTGAGATTTTAGCCTTTGCAGAACATTTACATGAACACAAACCTATAGAACACACTACAGGAAAGGGCAAACCCCCAAAAGCATAATAGGGCCTCTCTTGCAAGGCAGGCTACTTCCACTTGGATTCTAGTTTCTGCTGTTTTCTAATGCCGCTCAGAAGCAGAACTGTTCTGTTCTCTTAGCCTGTACTGTAAAGGTATTACATCACAGCAAAATCGGCATCCCAAGATGAGTGCAGCTGATCTTATGGATGAGCACACAGCAGGGAGAGGCCGAGGCTGCATTAGCTGAGCAAGAGGAAATGGCCCATGAAGATGCTCCAAGCATTAGAAGCTTGTGCGCAATGCATCCTGGTACATGTAGGCACTGCCACTGCAAGCAGGAGGACTCAGCTGTCTCAGCCATTATAGCACGCACTGAGGAGTTCATTGCTTCAGTTGACTTCACATCACATCAGCACCGATGGGATATCCACATAAAGGGTTCTTTCCTAAGGGATGGTAGCTGGGATTTCATGGATACCAAAGTCATATTTCCATGGTTGTAACACGTGACTTAGATTCAAATCTGACTAAAGTGCCTAAGAAGAAATCCACCACTATTACTAAATGCCATAGAGCAGTTCCGATCTCTTTATTTTACAAGCTGAAAAGCTAAATGTCCACTAACAAACAGTGTCATCTCTCTTTTAAACCCAGTCATCTAATAGAGTAAAGTTTCTTTGAAAAACAAGTGACTTGCACAATAAGAAGGTTATTACATACATACATTCACTGTCAACTAGGACAGACAACTCAGTGACATTTCAGTAGAAACGCTTGGGGAACAACACAAAATAAAAACAATACAAATGTGTACGTTTTTGAATTTACGGTGGGCTACAGTATGAACAAGCAGGACCTACTTGATGATCTGCTTGATCTGAGGTAATATGGAGGTCTCCAGCGTGACGTTGTGAGTGTTCAGCAGGTACAGCCTGAACTCATCGAAGAACATCTCATTCCCCTCCTCGTAGCGCCCGTAGTTCTGGGAGTGTTCCATCTGGATGCAGTGGTTGGTCAGGTGGCTGGTCATGTCCTGCAGGTCGGAGCTGTTGTAAGGCTCCGAGGACGTCCGCAGCACGCCCTCCCGGTATAGATAGATGTTGTACTGATGGTCAACTAGCACCCAGCTCCTAGCAATAGCACAACATAACAGCTATTAGTGAGAAAGCCAAGCCAGACTAGCATATTATCAGTGGGCTAGTTAGTAGACCTACCTGATGTCAAACTTCCGATTTCCCGGCTGCAGAAGCAGAGGCTTCTCCAGGTACTTCTGAATAACATGAACCTGTCCCTGATTATCAATGTACTCCAGCAGCTGATTAGCATCAGTGGAAATTAAAATACCAGCACCTATGGCAATACAAAAAAGAAGTTGTCATTGACGATATTTTACACAATTTTAAACTTTGAACAGTATTGTCCCCAACAAGGAGGATTTATTAACAGAAAATGTATGGTTGCCTTTTTTAATGCTGAATGGCATATTTCCAGGAAACTTGTTAACATCTCTGGTGGAATTATTGTATGATGTTGTGAAGAAACTCAGTTCTATAGATCTGTCAATTAAAAGTGTCTAATCGTATGAGTATTATTCCTAGGAAAAAGGCTCTTCCAAATACCTCTGAAAAAGTATGTTATCCATTTGATCCTCTTTGATATTATTTTAAAAGACACTGAAGAAAAAAGTCTTTCTAGGGTTTACTATTACCAACACATGGATTCTTTCACACACAGTGACGTCACGAGCTACCCACAATGCAACGCGCGTCATATATATATATATATATAAATACGCCATTTTCCTGGAGGTGCAAATATCCTGGAGGTGCAAATATAAACAGCTAGCTAACGTAGCCAGGCAGAGCGCACTAGGTTTTTTTTCTGAATTAACGACCGAAGAAATCGCTGCATGTCTTCGGATTACATCTCTGGACTTGAGGGTTGTGCTCTAGGTCGTTACCAGCGTAAACTAGAGCTGTGTGGGTTGTCGGATAGCCCTTACAGACTGCCTGCAGATGTATGGAAAAACGACCCTCGAAAGTGGCCTTCGTCGATTTTGGCTGCATCTACGTCTAATTTCTGGAAACACCAGGTGAATACCCCACTTGTCACAATAATATTATCATGCCAATGCATATATGTGGTATTTTAGAGTTGACTAGATATTGATTAAGGCAATAGACTATGATATTCAGTACAGGAAGCTTAGCAACACCTAGAAGGTGTACGGCTAAACCCTTGGCCTGCTTGCACCTCGCGTAAAATGGCAGATACCGGAAGTACGGTGTCGCCCTCGGCCCAATACCCGTATGTGTGTGTGAAAGAATAAACATGGATTAAGGTTTTACCTTTAGCTCCAGAAGAAGACTTGGCTATCCACACTGTGCCCTCCCCACTTTCTTTTTTGGAGTGATAGGACGCCAAGAAAACTTCCCGCTCATCCGTTTTGGGATTGCTCTTCAGGTGGCTGATGCCATTGGTAGCTGGAGCCACAGGGGTTTTGAGGTTAGTGGGATAGATGATGTAGGATTCTGGGAACCAGCTAGAGGAGTCTGACAGCTCTGGGCTCGTCTTTATAAGCCTAATGGTAAAGAGAGGAAGTGGTCAGTTAATGCATCCATTTGAATAATTTATTTGCACAAAAGTACATTAATTAATTAGTAAAATGCATATACTGACTTGACTAAGGATGCCTTCCTGCAAAGCTTGTCTGCTCCCCTGTAGTAATTGACCAGCTGCACCAGGCCTGGTTCATGACCTGTGAAGTCCAAGACAGGATACTTTAAAATGCATTAAAATACTTGTGTGTCTTTGACTGCACATCACAACATTCCCACAGGAAGCTGGAGCCGGAAGTGCCGCACAGTCACAGCAGCTGTGTCATCTGCAGCTGTGGGTGGACACCAAATATAGCACACAAATGTCACCATCATATGAAATAAGAAAAAGCATATTTACCCAGACGTCCAAAAGGCAGTCTGTTGCGTTCACCAAGCATCAAGTTGAATCTGGGATTGTCTCTTTTCAGCCTCTTCCATTGTCCGGAAGAGAGGAGGATTTTGGAAACTTCTGCATAAACAGTGCTGTTCTCGTCACGGGTAACAAACGTATACATGGTGGTATTTATAATGCCACGCTGAGGGGAAGTAACTACTAAAAACGATTGAATGTGTAAATAACTTAGCTGGGTGGCTAGTTGTGATGCTGTCTGGTTGGCACTGCAGCAGACAGACTGTTCGGGGTTATCTCCTCTGTCCATGCCATGACGATGAGTCAGTCATATCCAGTCCACTCTTCCCAGTTAACTCACAATATTGTTCCGAAGCCCCCGCAGAAGAAGCCTGAGGCTAATGGGAAGTATAAAACATCGTCACATGTGATGGAGAGAAGTTTGAGGTTGCTGCGCAGACAGGGCTCCTCGCCCCAGACCAGGGTGTGACTGACTGCTGCTTGCGGCTCCTGGGGCTGGTCCCGTCTGGATTAAGATCCCGTCTCCGGTTTAGCTTTAGCTAACGGACTGCGACTGCTATGAACAGCTATCCAGGAAACGTTTCCCGTACCCCTTCTCAAGGACAAAGGCCTTTATAATAAATAGTGCAAAACATGAACTTATTACATAGTTAGTTTCACAATATCACGAACACAGCATATTACTCCCACCATGGATGTAAGAAGACAACGGTGGCATTTTCACTGAAACTTAGAAGTCGCTGTCATCCGCTGTCGACAGCATAAACAAAAAGCTGCCCGGTTGTGGTAGGTGTAGTTTACGAGTGCAATTATATCAAGACTCATTCATATGTATTTACTTATTATGTACAAAAAAAAGTTAATTAACACCGTCTGCTACAAATTTTGCGTAAAATTCTGATTTCTTCAAAATAATGTAAGTCGGATTTTATTGTCCCACTGATTTTCAACAAAGCCGGTACTACATTTCCCAGAATGCAGGACGATAAAGCGACGATATTATCATTATTACATTTATTTTGCGTGTTATGGCCACACGATGGCATTGTAGACCTCTAAACATTTTTATTGCGGTCGGTACCTCCTGTTGAAACTACAGTCCGAATAAAATAAGTTTCAAAACTTCCAGAGAAGGATTATAACTCTGGGTAAGACTGTCTCCTTGTTTAATGTTTTTGTCACGAGTCAAAAAGCTTTATGTGGTGCTTGGTAGAGCGGCATAGTAACACTAAACGGATCCTACCCACTCTCTGGGAGAACCTGGGGGATAAATGGAGGACTCCTAGTTGTGACAAGTTATGGGACCCGTTCCGATATTTTCAAATTAGGTATTTGCTTAAACTTAGCTGTTTATATTCTCATAGTTTCACCATAAATCGACGTTTGTCAATGTAATAACTACAAGCGTTTGTTTAATTTGGACTAGTTTTATAATTTAGGCAAGCGCGATGCTGAAAGACTAGTTTAGGTTCTCCAAGAACGAATTGGAACGAAACAGGAAGTTGTACTGATGAGGAAGCAACTGGTGGCGCGAAAAACTAAACTGCAGTTAAAGCAGCTTTCAGCACGTTTACATTATTATACACCTTGTGTTTGTATTATAACACCCACTTTTATCGTAATATCAGAAGATTTATAATTTAGTAAGTGTCGTCCTTCATTCCAATGTATTGTTTTGTCGTGTGTATTTTCACTAAACGCTTGTATTATGTATATCAAAAGGACCCGTCTACGCACTGTTTATAACTGCATGTCATGGGGACTGCTAGGTTTTTGACTTGTCATTTGAATGAATGCTATCATGAATTTAAATGATACTGCAGAAGCCATGGTCAGTGAACGCATCTCCAGTAGAGCTGCATGTTTATCAAATTAGATGTTTTGCGTAGCTGCCATAGCTGCATGTAGTCAAACGGGCGTTCCACCAATTTGACCTATTCTAATTAACTATTTAAGGTTAGTAAAAAAACAAAACCTTTATGTTTAGAGGTTATCTGAGCTTGGTTATGGAGATCAAGCATGCTTAAAACACCAAGTGTGGCGTTGCAAAGACAGGTATTTACCATCATGTTTTTTTAATCTGTTCTTGTGAGTTACCAAAGTTATTGGCATTCAAATCAACTTGTCCCTGTATTATAGGTCTGTGCATATCACATAATGTATTCTAATGAGATGTTACTAGTGTGTCAGGCAGGATCTGTACCTTGGCTTTTACTGAGGTCATATATTTTTAATAACTTTTGTCCCCTCTCCTTCATCAGACTGGAGCAGGCCAGGCATGAGTGGAGCACACCTGGACGAATGGCAGAGGAGGTCCTTTGACATTTCATCTGGCAACTGTACACCTGAACAGACGGCCGATGCCTACCGGGCCCACATCCTCTCCATTCAGTATGCATGGGCAAGCTCCCAGCTCTCTCAGGCCGGCATGGACAGCCTGCTCAGGACCTACTCGGAGCGCTACGCCGCAGTGCTGGACTCAGATGACCCCCGCACTGGGCTGAACAACTATGCAGACAGCGCTCTGCACCTGGCTCGCAGTCAGAGGAACCACAGTGACAAATGGGAGTCGTTCCTCACCATGGAGAGTGTGCTGGAGCTGCCCTGCGTGCAGAGGATGATTCAGGCAGGGAAGGGGGGAGGGGGCTCCCTGGTGGCAGCAGGAGATGTTAGCATATCTGTGGGGCAAGAGAGCAGAGGCAGCTCCCTACCTGCTGCTTTTACTGGGGACCGCTCAGACACTGCATTGTTCAAACCTACAGTTCCACCCCAGCCTAAAGCAGAGGTTAACACCAGTGCCAGTAATCCAAACTCATTCTCCCGTCCTCCAGCTCGACCACAGTCTGTGTTCACTCACTCTTCCTCAGCTCTTCCCCAGGGAAACCCTGGCCCTGCAGGGGGAACACAAAACTATCAGTCCTCCTACTTACCCAACTCCAACACATCTAAGCGGAAGAACTTTTACAACACAGACAGTGGGGATGGTGGCAGGGGTCAGCAGGGAGGTCAAGCAGGCAGTGACC
This sequence comes from Pogonophryne albipinna, assembly GCA_028583405.1. NCBI lineage: Eukaryota > Metazoa > Chordata > Actinopteri > Perciformes > Artedidraconidae > Pogonophryne > Pogonophryne albipinna. The sequence continues at coordinate 33,401,475 of CM053242.1, forward strand.
CGCGAGCTGGAAGCAACTTTAAAACGGCTCGCGAGCAGTTCATTGTTGAGCAACAGAAAAAACACTCCAACCAGGCGCAGAGAGGTCAGGCCTCCTGGCCGGCAGCAGCTGTGAAGAAATCTCTAGGAGCCAACAGGCCGCGGGGTACATTTTCCAAATTTGTGTCACCCATTCCCCGACAGGAGGAGGAAGAAGGAGGAGGGCCAAATGGTAATTCCAATCAGGAACCTCAGATCGTGGACGAGCGTCTGAAAAACTTTGAGCCGAAGATAATTGAGCTGATCATGAGTGAGATCATGGACCACGGGCCTCCTGTCGTCTGGGAGGACATCGCAGGCCTGGAGTTCGCCAAGACCACCATAAAGGAGATTGTAGTTTGGCCCATGCTGCGACCTGACATCTTCACTGGTCTCCGGGGTCCACCTAAAGGCATCCTCCTCTTCGGACCCCCGGGGACTGGAAAAACTCTGATAGGGAAATGCATAGCCTGCCAGTCAGGGGCCACCTTCTTTAGCATCAGCGCTTCATCGCTCACATCCAAGTGGGTGGGTGAGGGAGAGAAAATGGTGCGAGCCCTCTTTTCCATCGCCCGCTGCCACCAGCCTGCTGTCATCTTCATCGATGAGATCGACTCGCTGTTGTCCCAGCGGACGGACGGGGAGCACGACTCCTCACGCAGGATAAAAACAGAGTTCCTGGTTCAGCTGGACGGAGCAACGACGTCAGCCGAGGATCGCATCCTGGTGGTGGGCGCCACCAACCGGCCTCAAGAGATAGACGAGGCTGCCCGGAGACGCCTGGCCAAGAGGTTATACATCCCCCTGCCCGAGGGAACGGCCCGGCGGCAGATCATCACTAACCTCATGACCCAAGAGAAGAACCTGCTGGGGGAGCCGGAGCTGGACAGCGTGGTTGCTGCCACAGAGGGCTTCTCAGGCGCCGACATGACGCAGCTCTGCAGAGAGGCGGCGCTCGGGCCCATCCGCAGCATCCAGCTCAGTGACATCGCCACCATCACTGCAGACCAGGTGAGACCCATCCAATACAGAGACTTCCAGGACGCCCTGCAGACCGTACGGCCCAGTGTCTCATCAAAAGACTTGGAGTTGTATGAGGAGTGGAACAAGACTTTCGGATGTGGACGTTAAGCGTGGCTGCTTATCCTGATTGTTGTTCAAATTGAGGATTTTATTTTGAACTGAGTTTTTGATTTCAGCTCTGGAGGAATCCATACAAAAGCACAAATTGGGCAGCGATAATAGCATGTGCACTTTGTGAAATTGTTGTTAATCCTATTGAGAGCAAAAATGTTTGGCAATAGTGTAGTCTCAAATAAGGTATAGATACTTAAAAGCATCACAAAGATAGTTATTTTAATGCAGGGATTTCTGTCAAGTTGCATTACATCGAGGTTAGTATGTCCAAAAATTCCTTTTAATTGAATTAATATTTTTCCAACCATCCCGATGTTTTGCGAACCATTTAATGTTCGTTCCTACCAAAACGCTGTTGCAAAACAAATCCAGTTATCAGTGCTCTTAGTGCTGATGGGATGAGAGACTTTTCTGTATGAAGAAATGGCTCTTCAATTGTTCCCAGCTGTTTGTTACTGCATTATCCTCTGGTTTGTTTGGATATTTATTTCACTGTTGCTGTGTGATTTGCTAAAGGCATTAAGATATATTGTATTAGTATAATTTTTGTAATGCTGTGAGGATAAACATTCAGCATGTTTAATAACCATCCCAATAGATATTCTCACCTCTCTCATATACTGCGTTTCATGACTGAATGAATTTGAGTTTGATTCTTAATTGAATTGCCAAAATTGTATTTTCTTCCTAATAAATAAAAATGTTACCATCCTATACACCTTTGTCCATGTCGGAGAATTGAAACGCATAAATATTAAGTTTCCAATACTTTGTTGCATCTCTTATATTTTGTTTCATTCTGTGGTTTTCCTGATGTGCTAATCATATCCACAGAAGTTGTGCAAGAGAGTATCCTAAGTTTAAAAACAAACCTGAAAGCTTGACTCCCTTCCTGTTAGTGATTCAGACAGCAGTGGACTCAGCAGGAACATCTGTCACTGCAATACGTCCTTTTTTAGAGGATAAACAGCAATCCACATGCTGATGTAGATGTTTATATTTTAAACTGTGTGTCCAGTTAATTTCTCGTTAATAATAAGTGGTCAACAGATTTTCTTATCCTTTTTAAGTTGAATGCCTCACTGGTCATGCACTGTGATATTGAGCAGGACCATTATAGATTGGGCACACATCAAATGAAATTCTCATGTAAATTTCATGAATCAATCTTTGAAAATCTGGAAGACCATGAAAAACTATTTTTCATCTTTTTGTCAAGTCGCTGATAAATATTTCAGACGTGTGTTTGGCCACTCTATGTTCAATAAGCCAGCAGTGAAAGACTTGACACACACACACACACCCCCCGTCTCTTAACAGGAGGGCGGCCCACAGCTGGACCGGGCCAGATGCACAGAATTCCTCTGGTGCTGCTGGGATCCACAGAGCACGGCTGAATACTGGACATATGGTGGACGCTTGTTTCTCACTTTGACTGGCTGTGAGGCAGTGGTCACAAACATCACACAATATGTTTATGAGAAACGGAGGTATGAACTTTTATCATGTTTGTTTTTCAAAATTGTAACTTTTTTTATTGCCTGTTTTGATATCGTATTATTTAGTCTTTTTCAGGCATAGAATCTGATGGAAAAGTATGGGATTAGTTTTGTATCATAAAGATAAAGCAACACTTTCTCAGAAGCAAAACTGAGTTTAAAAGAAGAAAAAAACTGAGTCAAGCAAAATAAAATAAATTTCAAAAATAAAACTATAAGTTGATCTATAAGCAATCCCATAGAAAAGGCATTCAGAAACAATGTAAAAGAAAGCATTACAAAAAAACAATCTGTTTCTGGAATTTTACCAAGCAGTATTATTCAGAAAAACAATATTTAAAGTTATAGCCATCCCTTAACATTTCCATGACTTTTTAATATTATTTAAAAAAAAAAATCTAGCAATATTTAAAAAGTAATAAATAACTATTAAAAAAATTCACACAATGTGCGGTGGTCTATTGGCAACTTTTACTGTAAGACTAAACATGGATCCATAGGAAACGAAGCAACGTGTTACAAACACTATAACCGAACACTGAAGTGGTGTGCAGCAAGATATCAGGGAGCGTTCACAATGTTTTATTTCACATTTATTATCAAACCAACATGAGTTTGTTTGGCTTTACTATAAGTTTGCCCCTTATCTTTTTTGCTTTTTGGCTCAATGTAAGATACTTTTACCCTTTGGGCCTCAAACAGTTCAAATGAAACCATGTGACACGCACAGAGGGGACATGTTTGTTGGAACTGCTCAGAGACATCTGAAACGAGAGAGGCCTCATGCACACACTGCTTCTTTTGGAAGTGGTCAAATGACGGTTACTAAGTAATTTAACTCAAGAACTGTACTTAAGTTCAATATTAAGGTACTTAAGTATTTACATTTCCTTCTACTATGTATAACTCACTACAATTCAGAGGTAAATAATATTGAACCTCACTGAACTACATTTTTAAATTACTTTGTTTACCATGAAAGTTCAATTTGATAATAGAAATATAATCATCAAATAAGTTAAACTTTAATATAGGTTATGGTAAATGTCTCTTATCCTTTGGTGAATAATATCATATTTGAGTGATTATGATTATTATATATCTAATATCTCAACTTTGTTTTATTGGTACTTTAATTACATTTGATTTATTACACTTTTGTTTTAATTGAGTAATAACTTAAATGTAGGACATTTACTTGAGACAGTATTACGATTTTGTGATCGAACTTCAATACTTCAAATATGAAACATACCAGTAACTAGCTGTTTATAGATGTAGAGGAGTAATGACATGAATTCTCTATGAAATGTAGTGGAGCAGTATAAATACTTCAGTCAAATACAAGTATTTCAGAGTTGTGCTTGAGTACAGCTGTTGAGGATATTAAATTATTTTCCACCACTGGGTAAAACACTATGCCTAAGTTTTGATGCACACATTTTGCCTCACATTGTAGAAACGATGACCAAATTCTCAAAGAAGGCGATGTAGCGTATATTCTAGCCTTTTATTATTAGGGCACGTTCTTTAGAGGGTGAACAACTTTCTTGTTGGATCCTGTTGACAGCATATTTGGAAAGTGTGATTCTTGAAGGAGTATTTCCGTCAGTCAGCTGGCTGAGAGGGGAAGTGAGATTTGGGATCCTGGCAGGGCCCGAGTTGGTTGGCCAGATTATCCCTCTCATGCAAATGCCCCCCCCCCCCCTCCTATTTTGGGTCCCAGTCAAGCGTGGGGGGCTCAGCGCTGGCCACAGCTGCTTCCCGTTTCTGCTAAATCACACAGCAGCCATCTGGACGGGGCTGCGCCGCTCACCACGCCGAGCTCCTCCTGCGGCCCCGGCCCAGCCTCTGCAGGCCGGCCGGGCCCTCAGAGCCCCGGCCCCTGCCTTCTGCTCCAGTGCCTGATCCTCTCCGTCCCAGCTCTCCTCAGAGGACACACACTTCAGGTCCTGGACACACGGCACATGTCCACATGCTGGTGTGTGTCTGTGCGTGTGCGGCTGCTTATGCTACCAGTACTCCCCTGATGGCACAGTTTAACACGAGGGTCCCTGAGCACACGTCCATGTGTTGTTTGTCTGTTTGCCATCCTTAAATTATAAGATTATATAGTCTGAATTTAGGATTTATAACTACAAAACACGCTAGAAAAAATATAAATATTTGACAGAAATAAGATCCTTTTGCGAATAGGTAATTGTATGTGATGGGGTGTTTATTTATTCACCTCTTGCTACATGTTTCCTTTTTTTTGACTGAAATGCCAGTCAATCACTCTTACTTGGCTCATCCTAGACTGGTAGGAGTGAGCAGAATCTTGAATGACATCTGATCTTAATTATTTCAGAAGGTTTAAGAGTGTGAAATGAAGTCTTCAGATTTCTCTGATAAACTTTTAATAACTCCAGGAATAGCTTTCAGATTACTGTGGACATTTCCATATTATTTGACACTTGGTTAATACAGTCCAGAAAAAAGAAAAAATTCCATTAAAGGGGCCCTATTAGGCTTTTTGGGGTTTTCCCTTTCCTTAGGTGTTTTATATAGTATATATAGTTTCTCTCCCACACCCCCCCTGCCTGAAACGCCTCCATTGTACTACTTTGTTTACTTCTGCGACATAGTGACATCACTATGTGACACTCATGCTTCAATTGGCTAGCGCTCCGACTTATTGTATGTGATTAAGAGGCGGGACATCTCCAAGCGGTTGACCAATCACAACAGAGTCAGCCAGCTAACCAATCAGAGCAGACTGGGCTCTGGTTTCAGACAGAGGGTGAAAAGAGGTGCTGCAGCACAGGCAGTCTGAGAACAATAAAGAGCTTTTTGAACAATAAAGCATGGAGACATGTCTCAGAAGAGACACTAAATACAAATATTAACCTGAGAATAAGCATGATAGGGCCCCTTTAAAAACATATTTAAGAGTATTTAAGGCGATCCAAACCATGTAGCGAAGCAGTCGTTAGAAACGTCCTTGTGCTTTGTCCTAAAAACAAAAAAAACACATCCCCACGCTTAGTGCATATATAAAATATCCTTTATTGATATTTTGCAAGCATAAAGCTCCTTCAAACCTCAAATGACTCATTTACATATTGTGAGTGAAACATTTCTTAGCCATCATATACAAAACAAAACAGGGTAACATTTTCTTCGGATAAAAGTCCAAATAAATTCCAGCAGCGGTCATGTTTTCACCTCAGTCACATTAAGTACAGTTGGACAGAAAGAGATGCAGCTTTTCTTAACTACTCTACAGACAAACACTGATCACTGCAATAAATACAAAAACAGACAGGTGTGTAAATGTGATATAAATAATATGCAGGTTGTTACAATACAGGAACAGGTTGAGACTTTGAAATGTAATGTGGGGATATATACAATGATGGTTTTGTATTGGTTCATTTTTACACCTGTTTTAATTTAAAACATTTTTTCTGGATTTAAAACTGCAGACCACTTCAGTAAACAGAGTTGTACTGAAAAAATGTTGCTGTCTTGCTTTTTTTTAAAGAAAAGACACATTTATACATAATATACATGTGGCGACTGAAAATACATAATTTAAAAACCTATGCAGGATGTGTGCCCGCTGTGTTGCCTTCACTGAACATTATTTTGTTTCTTTAAAAAAAACGACACAAGAAATTCCTTTTGAACACGGAAAGGGAAAAACACATCTTATATTCTTACATTTATCTGTGTTCAACAAACATGCATACTTTGTATAAAACACCTTTCAGAACTCAACAGTGTATTTTACATTTTGTATTTCAGATCTGCGTGCACTGAAAAAACTGCAACATTGACTTTAGTTAAACGTATTATATCAACGAATTACAGATAATTGCATTAGGTTAAATGAAAGCAATAATCTTAAATTGAACCTATTTAAGCGCAATGTTATTGCTACTAATTGGACCATGTGTAATATGTTCTCATAATAGTCAACATTTCAGTTTTTCCAGTGTACAGCTGTTTGTCTGTGTATGTGTTCAGTAGCGGTGCTCCCCTCGCGTGATGTGTGAGGAGAACTCATATCGGTCTTGGCTGCGGTGGCCGCACAGGTTGCACTCGAAGGGGTCTCTGAAGCCGTGGCAGCCCATGTGGATGGTGTACATGACGTGGTCCAGGAAGAGCACGCGGCAGTGTTCGCAGCGGTGGGCCCTCACCTGCTCCCCGTCTGACGTCACCACCTTGAAGCCCTCGGAGGCCATCTCCATGCTGGCGGCCCTGATGGCCTCGTACTGCCTCTGCATCTCATCCTTCACCAGCATGCCGTTCCTCCCCCCCGAGGTGATGTGGTTGGTGAGGTAGATGAGGCCCGAGGCGGCCCCCCCCGGGCGGTCCTCGTTGTTGCTCTCGGTGTCCGTGGAGTCCTGGCTGTGGCTGGGCGAGCCGTCCTTCTCGCTGGACGCTGATTTGGATTTGGAGAGGAGCAGCAAGTTCTCGGCGGCGCTGTCTTTGGCTGACAGGTTGTGACCGGCCCCCACGTGGCCCTCGGCCCCCGGCTTGTGGAGAGGGTACAGGGAGCCGAGGCCCACATCGGACGAGGAGGCAGGGGAGGTCTGCACCAGGGGCCGCAGCGACTCGGCCCCCAGGTAGCTGATGGCGCTGTTGATGGCCTGGTCGATGACATGGGGCTGGATCAGCTCTCCTGAACCCCCGTCGTAGGAGAGGTCCGACAGACGCTTGTCCCCTGAGGGCCCAGGAAGAGAAAGGAGAACAGGGTGAGTTTTATCATTTACTTTTACTTCATCATCTGATGCTGGGGCTGCTCCTCTCTAGCTGAATTTGGAAATGACTCACTGTAATATTTTTTTCTATTTTCGTTCTAGCATTTCCCTAAACCTGTTCTGCTTCTCTCCCTCTTTTGTTATGAGGGTCTTAATTAAGGGTTCATAAACAGAAAACATTTTTATTCACAATTTTTATCAGGCTCAACAAAAAATAAATATAATTTATTTTCTGTTACACAGTATGGCAAGGAAACATTTAAATATCATTGTCATGAAATATCATTATTTGCAATTACCGTGATATTTAAACAATAACATCATTTTAATAAAACACATATGATAATTACATCAAATAACCCAGCGACTCTTAAATCATTTTATATATACACAGTTATCGTCACAGACTGTTTTCACCTTCATTGCATTTTTTTATATAATATATTTTCTTAAAAAAAAAAGACAAAATGCTAAATAAGATGAAGGTAAAGATGAACAGCCTTATTTTTGTATTTCTTTAAAACAAATAATAATAATCATATTTCTATTGAAAATTACTTTGGCCATTATATTGTGTAGTGAAAATCCTTATGCAGAATTATGAACAGAAAACACATCTCTCATTGGTGCAGCAGTTACACACAGTATCCAGCAGAAGCAGCCATAGTACACAAAGGAAGCAGATTCAGCCCTTACCAACAAACTTCTGTGGCATAGTGCTCTTACGCTTAGCTACATTATTCGTTAGTCTGTCTAGCACCAAGGCTCTGTCAGATCCCATCTGGCTTAAGTCTTCCCTCTGCTCATTCTGGTTGCTTTCTTCCTTTACTACTGGAAAGCAAGACAGAGAAGCAGGTTTCAGTCAAAGTAATTTGAGTTTTTAAAAAGCGTGAACCATAGCCTGATAACACATTTTGTGGTCTGATGGTGTTTTTTTTCACAGAGCGGACTATTCTGACACATGTGTAGCACTTGGCCTATAAATATACAGCGTACATGCTCACAGATGAGGTAAAGACGTGTTTCTAAGCTTCAATGCAGTGGGTAACAGCCCCCTTTGCATTCAATATCTGCTGAATGGACACATAGAGAACTTAATGCAGACATTACTCCGTTATCTTAAGTATCTGCAGTCACTTTAAGTAGATTACAAACGTTATGATCTTATATTCAGATGAAAACTACAGTTATTTGACCTGTAGGAGCATTTAGTAACAGCTTCATGGTGCACTGCTGTTGCATGCATAGCGAGTCCTGCACTAAGGGTAAAGTAGGCCATCAGATTTGGGTGAAAGTGAAGTGTGTGTGTGTGTGTGTGTGTCTCGGGAGGCACCAACCTGTGTAGATGCTGTTCTGCAGCCCCATGCACTGCAGGTAGTTGTGACACCTCTCCTTGTGCTCTTCCAGAGAGCTCCGCTGCTTATAGCTCCGCCCACAGTAAGCACACTTGTGGGGTTTTCCAACTGCGAAAAATGTAATTGTGAATTCAATGAAATACATTTTGGTGTAGTCACATAGTTAAGATTCAGCATACAGTCAATTTACTATTAAATTCCCCTTTTGGTTGCGGGAAAATATAGGAAGTGATGGATTTTACATTGCCAGATTTATTGGAATAAATAGAACAGGACACAGCACGCCCACATGGTTTGATTGACACGTGATCTTTGGGAAGTCCAGAGCAAAATCGTCCCAAATACATAATATCACGTTTCTTGGTAAAGCATGGGCACGGCTGTAGCTAATACTGAAGTCACTGATGTCATGTCCTCTGGGTTTTTAGGGGGACATTTTGGGAAGCTACTTTGGGGAAGTTTTCGTTTTCCTTCTCTTATTCAGAGCGGGTATTTTATTAGCTGATTCCAGTGTATTCTTAATTGAAGTTTTTACGCCTACAAAATACAAAATATAAGGGATTGACTGTTTCCACCAGAGGTTTATTCCTGGTATTGTAAAGAAGACTTTTAAACTAAATATGAATACAAAGTTGTGAAATATTGTCTATTGAAACGCTAAATGAACAGTCGAATAATACAATTTCTTTTTTGATATAACAAATAGTACAAAAAAACAACCTTTCAGTATCTGATCAGAATTTGAGTGGGACAAATGGGGTGACTTGGCTTGGTAACATATTGATTATTACAATGAACATGATGAATATAAATGTACTTTATGTAAGGTGTATAGTCAATCCCAAGTGAGTTTGCTACTAAAAAAACTTCCACTAAATCCATATTAATCCACTGCTGAAAGTAGTCCCCTACAAATTCACAATTTACTCCAGTTTGAGCAATATCTGCCAAAAAACGACCATGCCCTGCAGTTTTAGGGAAACTGTTAAGCCTTTAAAAAAAAAAAAAAAATGGTATTCTATTTTTGCGACCTGTTAATAATTACGTTTAGATGTCCTTTAGTAGGAATGAATGTGGTTGGGGCTGAGTCTCAAAAACCAAGTAGGGAAGTTGAAAAGCAGTGCAAGACAGACCAACACACTGCTGCCTTTCATGGTATTTATAGAGAGTACAAAAAAAACATACATTTTTACATGGATAACCCACCACTGTGATCATAGCTCACTTTATTTGTCAGTTAAGGTAGTTTTGCAGGTTATCCCTTCCCCGTTCTCTTTAGTGAATGCTTTGTCAGTGTACTGTTTACACCCAAACATTTCATTAACACATACTTCTGCAAAACATTTGCAAAAAAAAGTGACACCATAACTACACCCTGTCAACTTCCCCTTTATACGAGCTCTCACTGTATGCACTGCAGAACATGTCCTGCCTTTTGTAAAAGACACTCTGCGTTCCTAGAACTACCACGAAGGTTTGATGCGTCTGTGTGGCGTTTGCATGCTCACCAGAGTGGGTGCGTAGATGTCCGCTGAGGGCGTCCCTCCTGCGGCAGGCGTAGCTGCACATGTGACACTTGAAGGGTTTCTCCCCTGAGTGCAGCTTGATGTGACGCAGCAGGTTACCCTTCTGGGTGAAAGAGGCCCCGCACTGGCTGCACTGGAACGGACGCTCTCCTGAGGACAAGAACACAACAGACCCACATTACTGTAAAGAGGCAGAAAAACACACAGAAAAAAGCATCTTGTATGTTTTACTGGCACCCAATTGTGTTTTAATGTACCCTACCAGGCAGTTCATGATTGTACCCCTCTCCCTAACCTCACTATGATTGATCCCTCCACTGACAACAATAAGTCTTCTCTATGTGGGGGAGAAAGCGTGTTGCTGCTGTAGGAATACGGGGTCACTGCACTACAAGCATCCCGGGCGCAGAACAAGCGGGACGATGGAGCGTCTCCGGGGCGATCCAGCAGCCTGCAGAGTGACACTCTCTCTCCGTACTCCCCCTGCCCCACCGACTCCTGGCGCTCTGATCGAACAAGAGCCTTTCAGACTCAGCCTGCCAGTTCCGTAATGCACCATTGCCTAGGTCAATTTGATCTGAAAATCTCATTTTTTCCTCTTCTTCGTCTCTAAAATAAGAGCGGCACATCACAATGCAAATTCAGCCTCATTTGAATAACGCGGAGGAAACACTTTGTGTTGAGAGCCAGTCTTCCTGATCAGCGCTTCTGGAATAAACCAATATCCAGCCTCTCTGAGTGTTGTGGCATTCTGTGAGAACGTTTTAATATGCCTTTTTTTTCAAAGGCCCCCCATAAAATAAGAGTCACCAGTGAAGCAGCAAAAATATATAAAAAGGGAGATTCATTAAAAATGCATTTCAGGAGCAAAGACTCACCACAGAATATTTTCTATTTAAATAGGAGGCACTTCATTATATATTTTATTGTACATTCTTTTGCATTTACATTAGTCTAGTGTTCCCTTCTTCCATTTTGAGTTTCATTAGTTTCTGAAGCTTGACAGTTAAGTGCCTTTTTCAAAAATGTTCCCCACCACTGCTTTGGCTTCATTACAATAGAATATCAATTTGGAAATTTGAAAAACTTTTAATAGCCAGATAATTGTCACTTCAAAGAGATTCCATTTAATTGCTGCAGATATCCTGTTTTTCAACTGAGGGCATGTTTTTTTTATCGGACTGGGTTATTTTATTGCACAATAATTCGATCAGTTAATGTTTCTTGTCATGTGGTAATTCAGAGTCATTTAGATGAACAATAATGAATGCTAATGGTGTGCTCAGAGTCAATTTCACGCACGATAGGAGGGTTTACATGCACACAGCCAAACGCAAGGATGCCATTACAACTACCACCTCTACTCTACTTTTAGCTTAATTCTTGCCATTTAAAATCTAAATAAATGCTCTAAATATGGGCGGGAGCCACAGCAGACACCTTTCTACCCCTCATCCATCCTCTCTAACAGTGAACATGGGTACAAAGGAAGGGTAAGAAGTATTGCAGGTGGCTTACCGGTGTGGCTCCGCTTGTGCACCATCAACACATTGGGCCCAATGCAAACTATCCCACAGATATCGCACTTGAGCTTCCCGTTGGGCAGCCGGATACCACCGGCCGAGGAGAAGGCCGTGGCTTCGGGGCTCGGCAGAGAGCCGTTCACCTTGGCCCCCGAGGCATCGATCACGCGCAAGTCTTCCGCGCACTCCTCATCCTCCTCCACGCCATTCATGTCACAGGACAGCCCATTCTCCTCATCACTGCGAGCCTCAACTTTAATGTTACAGGCTGGAAAAGAGGGCAAGGGGGGGGGGGGGGGGCCACGGTTTAGAATACGAGCATGGTTCTTTCATGATGTTATATACTAAAGATGGGCAATTATCAGTGTGATATTGATACTGTGACATGAGAGTAGATAGAGCTGCTTATTGTAACATTGTGATGTAGCCTTGAAGTTGCCTATGCCTGGTTTGAAAGGCTACATAATAGGAAGGAGTGACTATCTTGTAAGACCTATTTGACTGTCCTTACTGAATGAATGAAGGTTTCTAAAAGATGTGTGGCGGTTCTGTCCACTTTACCTCACTGAGCTCTTTTTTTTAATGCCAGATCATTTATTTGACCTTTTAAATAATGCTCTTTTTCATTTAGTTTGGTTTGATTGGAATTAATTCTGAATAAAGCGTGTTTTTCTTCTTATTATTCGTTGTCTTGCTATGGCTTTTATTTTGGCAAAAATTATTCTATTAATTTCCATTTTTTTTTCTCTGAATAAGGCACATGTGGTTTTCCTACCGGGGAAAAAACAAACTTGCTCATTTTCCAAAGACATTGTTAATTTACTCAAAGTATGAAACTCTTGTGCAGCCATGAAACCAAAATGTAATATGTCCTGGCTTTATCCTTGGTTGAGCTAGACACTATGTAATAGCACTGCAACTGCACCATAATATAACTAGGGCAAAAACGGTTTTGCAATAGCAAACCTGCATTAGTGCACAATGCAACATCTTCATGTTAACAAGGATGCTGCAACAACACTTCAAAAAGTCCCCCTCTTACTTCAGGGCTCTTTGTGAATTCAGCCTGAGAAAAATCACCAAACATCAGATAAGATCCATCCGCTCTCACTCATCTACATTGTAGACTATACTGATCCTTTATTTCAAAGCAGCATGCTATCAATCACAAGGACACAAAGGTGGAAAACAGGCTCAATGTTCAAGGATGTCAGTGATGAAGAACCATAAAGATCATCTCACACATTCACACTTTGATGAAACAAATGACAGCATGATAAACAGGAAACAGAGACACAGGAAGCAGTGTGAAACTAGGGACGACAGCGGTGTCTATCAGAGCAATGTGAGCACTCACACGCATACGACAAACACGTATTTGGCCTTTTCACTATTCAGAGGGGTACTGTGTAATGCAGAGAACAGAGAATATTATTTATGCTACACTACCATATGCACTGTTGTTCCCAAAGAGATCAGAAAAGAGAACTGAACTACCGGCTGCTTCTTTTCCCACCAGAGAACTTTAGACACATTTAAGAGAACGGACAGATCTTGCAAGTCCCACAGCTAACAGCCTGTGGTTTGCATGTCACCGTGGCAGCCCGATTTCCCCATGCCTCTACCTCTGTTTGTACAACTGAAGAGGAAGAAGTGGAAATCATGAAATATAGGAATCTATGGAAAAGGGGAAGCTCAGAAAGAGGGCCTGTCTAACTGAAATACCAAGAATTATGGAGAAGTGACAGAAAGGGAAGCACAGGAAAGGAATTGTATAACAGTCTGTAACTGAAACATGGTTGTTGTTTGTTTTTTTGTCTCATTTTCACCGAGAGCCAACAAGGGAACATAAATCCCCGAATGTACAAAATGTTTCCCAAAGAGAGCGAGAGGTGGAGCAAAATGTGAGAACTTGCAGCGTAGGATCATGATATGTTTATGATCGCTATTCCGATCAAAGTCACATAATCTGATCGTCCATCTCCACTTTCTTTTTTTTATTTGCAGTTGCATGACTAACAATCTGCTTATCTGTTCGACTGTTGACATTTTTAGGACAAATTCTCTGGTATTTTTTGCCAAGAAAATGAGATAAGTGAGACACCAGCCGTATCCGCAAAGGAAAGGAAAGGCTTTAATGTTAATAAAAATGATGGTAAAGTTCTTATGAAGTTCAAAAGCTGACAATGGGTTATGCTACAGAACTGTTACCAAATATACTACATGTGCTTCTAAAATGTGATTACTATTCAGAAGACAAAAGACAAAACTCTGAAACTGATATTGCTATGATGCTCAGTTTTACACCTAGAACCAAGTCAGTTAAGCAGATAAATATATATTATTTTGCCCTGCTGTTTAATTGAACGATTCTCAAATTATTTGAAGCAAATTGAACGGTTTAAACATAATTTGGGCTATCACCTATATTTATGAATTACTCGCCACTGAACACCTTTTACAATATATATTATGTTAACTATTTCAACTTTGCATCCATAACTTCAGGCTTACAATTTCAACCATGTGTTTATACCTTTTAGCTAAGCATTTAAACAGTGTAACCACCCATTCGTTTTGGCTGACAATTTTAACTGTGATTACTGAATTACTTGATGCTAAATATTTTTACGCTTTTTCATCATTACTTTTAGCTAACTATTTCAACAGTGTATCATTACATTAAGCTAACTATTTCAACAGTGTATCATTACTTTAAGCTAACTATTTCAACAGTGTATCATTACATTAAGCCAACTATTTCAACAGTGTATCATTACTTTTAGCTAACTATTTCAACAGTGTATCATTACTTTAAGCTAACTATTTCAACAGTGTATCATTACATTAAGCTAACTATTTCAACAGTGTATCATTACATTAAGCTAACTATTTCAACAGTGTATCATTACATTAAGCTAACTATTTCAACAGTGTATCATTACATTAAGCTAACTATTTCAACAGTGTATCATTACATTAAGCTATTTCAACAGTGTATCATTACATTAAGCTATTTCAACAGTGTATCATTACATTAAGCTAACTATTTCAACAGTGTATCATTACATTAAGCTAACTATTTCAACAGTGTATCATTACATTAAGCTAACTATTTCAACAGTGTATCATTACATTAAGCTAACTATTTCAACAGTGTATCATTACATTAAGCTAACTATTTCAACAGTGTATCATTACATTAAGCTAACTATTTCAACAGTGTATCATTACTTTAAGCTAACTATTTCAACAGTGTATCATTGCTTTCAATGGTGTGTCCTTTATATATACAGTCTATGGGTATGTCCATACCTTTTAGCTATCAACACTGTATCAATAATTCTTGCGAACAATTTCCACTTTGTATCCGCGACTTTTAGCTAATATCTAAACAGTGTGTCAATTACTTTAACCTTACTATTTAAAATATATGTTCATCACTTTACCAAACTATCCATTACTATAAGCTACATTTTAAGCGTTTATCAATTAATTTAAGCTAGGTTTTTCAACATTTTGCACCTGTGACTTGTATCATACTAGCAGTTTGAATTGATGAAATAATTAGCACCTGCACGATGCAGTCAGTCTTCAGTTTTGGAGACTTTGCATGTAGTAAACCATGCATTTCTCACTTGAACCACCAAGGTGTTTCAGTCAGGCAAGCACTTTAATGGTGATGTAAGGAGGGTTTTTTTTTTTTAGTAAGTAGGGGATTTGCTTTGTTACATTATGTATATAACAGAACTTGAAAGCAAAACTATAAGCGGCTAAACCACGTAAATTCTCTTAATTTATGTTATGGTTTTAGCCACATCACCTCTGGTTGGCACAGTTTTATGAGTAACCAAATGTTTTACTAGTGTCAACAGGGAGTTCTTAAATTATATAAAAAGGCTTTATGTGACTATTGGTTCAGAATATATAATCCATAGCGATTTCTCTGAACATAGAAAGGTACTGATCTAGGAATAACAACAACAACAAAAGAAACCGTACATAAGGTATTATTTGACTTATTGGAATTGTTGGAACAATGCACAAACAAGTCTTTATGTTTATCTGTGGATGTCAGTTCCTGAGACATATAATACACCAGCTAAGCTCTCAGGTTATCATCCAGCTGAAGCAGACATTAGGGAACCATGAACACAGGGCTGCCACTCACTTCTCATGGATATGGGGAAGTTATGACTGAATTGGGAATAGGAAGAAGGCTTTTTACTTTTTATCTTGTTTGTCACGGTCACACATCCTGATTTGCTCGTTTTGGGAAGCAATAAAAATAATTATAGCCTGATGTGGATCAGAACTAAAACATTGACTTGAGAAAAACTGACATATATAAAAAAGGTATAATAGTGGAGTCAAATATGCTTTTTTTCTTTACAAATATATAAAACTATATAGACTTGAGAGTGGATAGCAGAAGCAACTTTGCAAGTGTGTTAGTGCTGCAGCTTGGAAAGCCTGCTTGAGGTTCCTGTTACTCACTGGTGCTGCTCTCACTGCCTGAAAATAACCCTTTGTGCAAAGTAGTGGAACCACATGTGTTAAACCACGCCAGCAACACTCTTAGCAACGCGATTTGCAGGAACACCAGAAACTGCCTGCTTTTTCCCCCCTCACACTTTCTTTTTCAGAAACTCGCCTCCATGTTTTCGGGAACTAAACAGCTCAGTCTCCCTCTTCGTCTCATGTCCCTGAAATAGCAAAGGCTCCGTATGAATCACCAAAACTGAAAGAGAATTTTCTTGAGACGGAGATCTTGACCCCTTGTGATTAAATATGTCTGAGGCGACACAATACACTTCTGTTCATTACAGTTTTTTTTAGCAATTCTCACACTGATATGGACTATCTATTTTGACCTATTTACCTTCCTCGTGCTGGGGTCATTGCAGCAATGTGAATGCGCAGCAACAGTGTCGATCCTGAGCTGTAAAGACTTATTTGCAACAGGAAGCAACCTGGGTTTTGAGGTTTTAAGCTTTCGATACTTTGAGGTCCTTTGTCCCACATATAGTCCACTTGCTTTTTTGCCTTTTTTTTCTTGACTACAGAGAACTGAGCAGCACATGATCCTGGCTGATAATTATAACTCATTTGGGCTTTATCGCAGAGGCAGTCATGCGAATATATAACAGATACTTGCACTTCCCTTCTTTTACGCTGTCCCTATATAGACTCGCACACACTTATGCGAAGTGTTCCTACTGTCATAGGGAATGAACAGAAACTCACATATGGGACATAAAGCCATGCAAACTCAACGCCAGCTGTGCCCTTTACTCTCTTTGTGCCGCATGAAAGTCAGACGTTCAAATCGTCTGCTTTTTGACTATTTCCTTTTTTCGATAGATTGTAATAAACGTTGACTGAGATGAGATGTACACAGTCACATAAAACAAGGCGATACAAACGGCCCCTAACTCAGTTTTAATGGTTTGTCATTGCGGCACAGAAGATTCCTGCTTGTGCTCAGCTCAGCGCCTCACAGATCAACAGTTCTCAAGTCAAATAGAGAAACCCTTTGTGAGTAGGCGTGTGTGTGTGTGTGTGTGTGTGTGTGTGTGTGTGTGTGTGTGTGTGTGTGTGTGTGTGTGTGTGTGTGTGTGTGTGTGTGTGTGTGTGTGTGTGTGTGTGTGTGTGTGTGTGTGTGTGTGTGTGTGTGTGTGTGTGCAGGTGTGTGACCCGTGTGGTGTAGTGATGCGCTGATCGCTCTGAGCTCGGCCCTGTTCCTGAACTCTTTATCTCCATGAGTGTTGAAACTGTCTGATGGCAAGTTCTTCTTTGGAAACTCTTACACATCCTATTTCAGTTGAGCCGAGTTGCAGCTTTTTTTTTGCACATTTCACACTTCAAACTTGTCTTCTTTTCGATGTCTCTATCTTCTATACCTCTTATCTTTTGTAAATATTTAATTACATGTTTCATTAAATGATTGTGACCATGTGAACTCAACTAATTTAATTGCGTTTCAATACTGTGACGGTCCCTACCATTGTGGACTTCAAAGCAATAATACTTAAAAGGTAATACCTGCTTTTATTCAAGCTTTTAAAACTTTGTTCTGTCTGATTCATTCTGCTCTGATGTAGCACCGATTAGCTTCTAAAGACCAAGGATGACTCCACCATGAACGTTTCCTGTTTTCTTTTTCAAACCAGCCATATTAGGAGACTTGAGAGAAACATACGCCGCCAGTCCCCATAGCTTGCTTCATCCTTATTTCCACCATGATATTCCCTGGCTTAATGTTCACAAGCTGAAATCAAGGCCACATTAGCTATTCCTTAAGATTGGGCTTATTAATGACATGTCATGGATCAAAGGGATTTTTTTTTTTTACCTTTTTCTGCCAATGACCTAAATGTGTCTCATTGCAGCTTAAATTGAATTTTTACAAGGGATTTGGAACGGCAAGTATTTCCCACTGGATGTGTACAAGATTAAGTTATAACATGCTTTTTATATATTGATTATGCTTTTGATACAGACATAACTGTTTTACTCTGATCTGGAGGCTTTGGAAATGAATGTATAAATGGGTTTGACTCCTTTTTAATTGCTGCTTCATGGATACACTCAACTTAATGTACACTGAAAAACTGAAACGTTGACTTTAATTAATTGTATTATGTCAAGAAATTTCTCATAACTGTTTTAGGTTAGTTGAAAGCAATAATATTAAGTTGAACCTAAAAAAAAAAGCATTTTAACTTGAAATTATTGCTTTCAACTAACCTACATTTGTCAATACATTTAATTAAAGTCAAAGTTTTTAGTGTAGATTATTTTATCCTTTATTTTATTATCAGGGATGTTCAGAGTGGCTGTAGGTGCGTTTGTGAGCCTCGTACCTTTGTCCCCCCTGTTCAGCTGGTGGGTGGAGCCGGCTGACAGGTCCTCAGGGACGGCCATGGGCTCCTCTGCCTCCTCGGACGCTTCGTTGGTGGGGGGGCTGTCTCTGCCTGGGGAGACACACAGCAGTAAACACCCATCACTCACCACGCGGCCCCTCTGCGGCTCTCATTCAGACGCAGAATTACCTCTGGGTGTTGTAAGCGCCTGTTTGTCGGCCTATTGTATCTACTTTCTGATCTTTACAGCTCAATCATGCAGTAGGCGGTCTTTTACCTGGCATCTGGGCCATTTCCTGCGCCTCCTCCGTCTCCATGCGGTGCAAGTACTCTAATGGGAGAGAGATGGAGATGTAGATGTGTGTTAGTTTAATCAAGTGCATGCGAGGAAACAACATTATAAGAAGCTCGAGTGGAGTAAAGGGTTCACCCCAGCGAGATCACTTTTGTCACCGTCGCAGACGCACCACTGTCCCCCACATTACATTACAAAGAATTACAGACATTTTCATTACAAGTCTGACAGAGAGGCTGAGCTCGCAGAGTGGCTCTGCTCCGGCTGATGTGGCCTGCTGGTAGCACGGGGTTGGGAATGGGCTTTCAGACCACATTTGTTATTTATTGTTAATTTCCTGCCACGTAATCATCCAAAAATGCAAACTGACTGCCGCAAAATTAAGCAGAAAATTAACTGGCCCCAGGTCACGGAGATGCGGGTGTCTGCCGTTCCCAGCTGATCGTCGCTCGTGTTCTCTCTAATTTACTGAGCATGCATCGCTGAACCCGCGGCCTGGGCACAGACGCATGCAAGCCACAATCAGAAACAATGAGAGGGGAGGACAGGGAGGGAGAGAAGAGGAGAGAAGGAGAAGACAGAGGAGCAGTGAGATAGATAGAGGCTGAGATGTAGATAGCAATGAGAGGGCAATAAGTCAGAAGAGTAATAGCAACAGGATGGCACAGAGAGAAAAAAAGATTATAGAAAAGCAGGCCGAAGAAGAGAAGGTCTCTTTATTTATGATTTCTTTTTTTTTTAAGCGTTCCTCCGGCCAGGGCTGAATATCCGAGGAGTCACCAGTGTTCGTGGCCCCATTAATAATGGATGGCCCTCAAGCCTGCAGCAGATGGGCCCGACAGCCTCAGCCCCGGCTCCGCCACTTCAAGAAACCCTTGGTGGGGCCGCTGCCCAGTCCAAGCAGCCTCTCAGGGAGAAGTGAAGCTCCCGAAAATAGCGAAACAAGCCCAAGGGAGAAGGGGAACCTAGGCCTTCCTGTTTTACTGACAGATGGCTCCACACATTTGGAACAAATAGTGGGAAGCCGCTCTGTCGCAACACGCAATATTCTGCGGAGTCAAGTCAGGAGCTCTGAAGACGCCCAGGAAGCAAGTGTGAGGGGAGGAGGGCAAAGGTCACTGGTGCAGAAGAGCTGTTCAGCACAGGGGTGTCGCGTGTTACTCTGAGGCTCTGCAGCGGCCTTCTTCAGCATCTGGAGTTTGGAGGTCGGGGGCGGCGGAGGGGGGTATATTCTCATGTGCCCTTTTTTTCTGGGCAGATGGTACGAGGGGAAACACGGATGTGTTGGCTTCGAGGGGGCGGGGGGCAGAAATAAAAAAGAGAGTTCCTACATTCAGCCACAACCAACTTGCGTAGGCATGTGGAAAGTAAGGTGCACGTAGAATATTCAGGAAGCAGCTACTCTCTGATGCTATTTATATGCAGTTGTATTTACCTGTTAAGTGTTACAGACATGTTGGTAAAAACCTTTTTAAAACTTCTCCCATATTGACTTCAGCTGTGATTTAAATAGTGTTACTTAATTTTCGAGTTTTAATTCTTATTACAAAAACATACTTTCTGATAAGTGTGTGTGTGTGTTTGTGTGTGTAAACTGGGGGCAGGTGGAATCTTTTAACGGGTGAAATGGAAGTCAAAGAAAATACTTCTGACACATAGCGCGGGGGGACTGGAAAAGTTTTGGTCTGAGTATATGTCAAGTGAGGAGAGACAGGAAGAGGCTTGTGGGTTGACAGAATTCTCGGTCTTCCTCCTGTGTGTTTGTAAGTGTGTGTGTTTGTGTGTGTGTTTGTGTGTGTTTGTGTGTGCGGTGGGGGTGGGGTGGGGTTAGAGGCGTCTGCTCAAAGTGAGGTGCAAAAGTGGCACCAGGGAGCAGGGTGGAGATGAGAAACCGTTAACAGATACTGAGGACCACACCAGCCAAAGTCTGGATACCCGGGAGGACGCTCAGACGCCAGTGTGTGTGTTTAAATGAGCATACATAACACACATTTCATTTTAACGGTAAATATGAGGCAACGCTCAAGAAAAGATACAAAAATAAATCAATAAGGAGAAAATATGTAATATAAGGAGAATTAATTAACAAATATACATTTCTTGAGTGTTTAAGTTTAATTAAATTAAGTTTAATGTTAGTAAAAATCATGAGATTATTATTTGTTTTAATAATTATCCAATATAAGGTATAATTGATCAACTCTGTTACTTTAAATAAAAAAAAAATAACATTTAAACCCCAAATTAAAGTTGGATAAAAGGCCAAGTCGGTTTAGGTTAATATCTTTTTTTAACATGTTGCTGACAATAACAATTTAGACGGCAATAAAACATGTTACAGCATTTAAATACATCAGTATGTAATATAATATAATTTTTTAATGCTGACCTCCCACCGATTACATTCCCAAACATTATCATTCATAATTCTCGTATAGTTCCTATACTCATAGTTTCCAATTTGCACGTAAACATACTAAGTGACAATTAATGAAAATATCTGAATTAATAATTTTCACTCCTGTGGATTTTACGAGAAGTAATGAAGCTGTGGGCGCTTCCTTATCAGCTATTAGGATTAGAGATGATCCTACAGTGCCGAGCAATGTGGTGCACGATCACCTTTGTTCATATGCACATGGAGATTCTCATCAGTAATTCATGAAATGTATGGGTGTTAGTGGGTAGATAGTGTTAGCGGATGTGTTCTGGGGAGCCTATCGAGGGGGTGAGGGGAGAGCAAAGGTGCGCTGAAGAGAAGTTTCCTTCATTTGCATCTGACACACTTCACTACTCTCCTATTCAGACAGTACAATAATTTTAATAACTGTCTGCCTGCCTCTAACCCCCCGCCCCCCCCCCCCCCCCCCACTCTCCTTCTCTTACTTCTGTTTCTACTGACAAGAAAGATGATGTATGTGCAGACAGATTTGCAGCTTTCCAACTGAGATATGAAAATGTCCTATTTGTGCAGGAATTGGGGTTCCTTTTCCGAGTTTTAAACATAACATTTGAAATCTAACTTTCTTTATACTACTTTTGGTAAGTTTTTTGTTTTTCTTAAATATTGGATTTGAAGTGTCACTTGAGGGAATTTACATATTATTATTAACTTCCTTAGAAAAAAAAAAACTCAGAAAAATATAAATTGTACTTAAGAAGCAAATGGCAAATGCAGTCATATTTGCAAAAATGTATAAATAAATAAAAAGCATATTAAATTCAAAGAAGATTGGGAGAAATGAATGGCAACTTATTGACTCATTGCAGCACCATCGTCAATAACGATAAAGGATTATGAAAAGTTACAACCATTTTGTATTTGATAAATATATTTAGCTTAATCAGGAACTTTAGGTTTTGCAACATGTAAGAGAAATATGCAGACACTTTATTTCCTCCAGAGTGAATGTTGGAGTTTTTCTGTCTGGGCGTTGATGAACTACTTTCCTCCTCAGTGTGAAAAGTTTCATCAGTCCTGCCTACATATGTGTCTTTATCCTGCCTTCACACAACAACTGAGACTGTGGTTCGAACAGGTGAATGCAAAGCTAAACGGTATGAGAACATTAAAGATTTATCGATAATTACCTTAAGGAAACACAAGCGTTAGTCTGTGCGTATATTGATTTCCTGTTTAAGAGGCGCTAAAATATTTTCACAGACGGTTTGGTTTCTAGCCCCAGACAAAAGTTGCGATTTATTTAAAACTTGTTTTTTCAGATTAGTTGTTATGATAATGTTTTTCGAAAAATAGACCGTCTGAAGTTTACTTGACGCGCGCATGTTGCAACAGGTGCTACAACAGGAGTGTCAAAAACTAAAAACAGGTTTAAATGATAAACAAATGTATTTATAATAAAATGGAAATGTTAGAAAATAGATTCGTATATTCATATAAATCTAAGTGATTGTGAAATAATGTATCCATATGTTCCCAAAAGAAAAACACACAGGAAAAATGAGGAACATTCCACTACTTCCTTAAAAAAAAACTGGCTACTTTGTCACATAAAACGCGGAAAAGTGAATGTATCTTTCTTTATTCAATTGTAAAGTACTTTAATTTACCAATCCGTTACATATCCTGAATGTATTACGCGCACCGAACGGGATTAGATGCTGCGGCGCACCTGCACCGAAACTAAAGGAGTCTTTTCCAGCCAGGTGCAAAATGTCTCCTAAAACTCTTGAGAAGAAACAAGCCCAATTTGGAACTGTCGAGCTATCTTTTAGAGATTATTCTGGGGCTAAAAGGCGCGGTGGAAGTCACTTTACCTGCTATTCCTTGAGTTTGCAGTATGAAGTTCTTCCAACTCTCCCCGGCTCCATGTGCAGAAGGTCGCAGCGCCGCGGCCCCATGGAGCTGCGCCCGGAGTCCCTCCCCTCTCCACTGCACTTCCTCGTTCCAGCCCAACATGACTATGTCTGTGAGCTCTGCTGGGGCATTTTGCTCGCTTTTATCCACAGGCCGAGTCTGCAGCGGGGAGTCAATCCTCCGAGCCCTTGGCACTTGCTTTGTGCCGTGCCAATACAAGCTGACACCCAGTAGACCATTACTGGCAGCCATGCATGAGATGGGATGAGGCGCGCGAAGAGAGTGGACCATTCATTGTTTATTTATTTCATTCTCACCAAAGAAGGGGGTGGTGGGGGGGTCCTTACTTGCATATTGGACAGCTCCCCTTCTGTCACCTGTTCTGGCACGCTGAAGCAGTCCATGAAATTAACACAAGTGTTTTCTTTCCCATTTAATGAGTTTTCTTTCTCTCTTTAATGATTCCCCTGTTTGACTTTCTTTCCAGTTATTCTCCCCCCCCCCCTCAGTGTCAAAGCTTCTGTCCTGCCTCATCACAAAACAGGTTGTCCAGAATCTGGATTATATCAGAATTGAGCACATTGTTTCTTTCTCAAACAGTGCATCCTCACAGTGTTTCTGTCCTGGTCCTGCAGGAGAGCATCAGGCAGCGTTACAGTCACTGAAATGTGGTTTCTCTCTGGTTTTGTGTGCAGGAGTTTACAAACCAACACTCTGCCACTTGCTCTTTGAGTCCGAACCCAGAAGAGATTTCTCAGTTTCAGATGCGTTCATCAATATGAGCTCTGTGCCACTCTTTGCTTAAGTTTGGCTGCAAAGGCAATAATATACATTCCAAACTCCTTGACTGCAGAGGTGACTGAGTGGATTTACTCAAATGTAAAAGTAGTTTAAGTACTACTTCCATTTCCTGCTCCACATGTCCCTACAATTCAAGGAAAAATATTTACTCAACTACATGTATTTGATAACGATTTACTTTGAAGACTCAGGTTCTAATTATTATAACAAAATATAATCAGCAACATTTTATCATGTATTATTATTATTATAGGTTCAGATCATATTTAATGATATCTTTTTAAATTGTCAAGCTACCTGGACATTTATAGAGTTGTTTTTTTTAAAGCTCCTATACTTTACTGCCACATTTAATTATTTTACATAATACAATTTTGAAAGCATTTTACTTCAGAGAGTAAGAGTATTAATACACTGTGGTATTCCTACTTTTACTGAATTCAAATATCTAAATCTTTGAGATGCACAAAATTGAATGTAATGAGTAAAGCGTCACACGCTTACCATCTGCAGCACATAACTGCAACACTTTATCTCCCTCCATCCATGCGGATATTTTGAACATACCATGTAAGGGCAGGCCTTTTTAGATGCCTAATAACTACTTTTACATTTTCTTATAATGCTAACATAATTGCCAAGTGTCAATCTCTCGCGTAGTCATGAAGTTAAAGCCACGGAGTGATGAAAATATAAATTGTGGATTAATATTTATGGAAATTCTAAATAAATAATGAGTAACTCCTGTGGATTGGCTAAAATAACTCACCTCTCATTTTCAGACATGTCCTGTCATTATCATCTCATTTGAATACATGGTTATGCAATTACTGATGTTCTCAAAGCTTATTTAAAGTAGAGCTTTTTCCTTCAAGAACTGAAATTCACTCCTGATTAAGTTACAAGGATAAGTCATATTAAAGTAATTGTCGTACTTCTGTTCCCTCTGCTTGTGACTGTTATTTTCCCAGTCTCCCACTCTCCCCAGACCCCTCGGAGCCCCCTTATCTCAGGAGAGGCTGTGTGTGCTTGATTGCTGAGTCACCTTTCGTGGGAGGCTGCCCTTATCTCCTAAGAAACACAGCATTCAGGCAGTTGGTTGCAAAAGGAGGAACTTTGGGCAGGAGCACTGTGGCCCTGCTGTGTCTTCACGGCCATGTTGCGCATTGCAGCAACGCTCGCTGACTTCCTCAAAGCCTCACTGCCGACGTCTTCCTCTCTCTCTAGGTCTGAAGCTGCAGGTGTGGAAACGTTGCAGGATGAGCAGCTCCTGAGGCCACACACAGAGGGAATGCTGGGCCTGAAATGTGACTCGGCGCTATCAGTGAACGCAGAGGTGTCCAACTGTGACCGTGCTGATCCATGCCTCAGAGATATCGTTTCTTCCCAGTGACACAGCAGCTTCTCTCACTGTAGCTCTGAGAGGCAAAACAGTGTCAGGACAATGATTCAGTGAATGTTTTAGAGAAGTTACAAATGAGGTGGGATCAATACTCACCGCTGGCTTAGTTGCTGATCATAATCCTAACGTCCGACTGCTACAAAACATGTGTTCATTTGTATTTGTCGCAGCTTCCTTCCTTTGATTCCAACAAACCACTTGGATGTCTTAAACAGACAGTTCTAAAGCGTCATCTTTCATTTATTTGATTTTAGTTACAGTTTTGATCACTTGTTTGCCTCCCGATGATGTGTTGATATCGTGCGACTCGTGTTTAATCAAAATAAATAATACACTTTTCACATATTCAACAAAAAAAACAGACCTTTACAAGTCATTCAAATCAAAACAAAAGAGTCAGAACTCAAATAAAAGAATAGGAAACGTATAGTGTCTTTTGTGTAGGATAATATAACTTAATGATAACTTAACGCGTTAGAACTGTCTGTTTAAGGCGTCTAAGTGGCTTGATGGATACAAAGGGATGAAGCTGTTAATTCATTAAGCAACCTGTGACCAAAACAGAGGAGAAACTTAATGTAAAAACAATCTTTGTATGTATACTTATAAAAAACACATTTCATTACAGTTAAACAGTCACTTAGGGAAATGTAACGACATTCCATACAGTCGCATGATGCCACATTCATCACCTCAATGTATTCTCACATGTAGAGGTCTAACCTTCTAATATTCCCTAGACCTAAGATTTCCATCGACATAACTACACTGTAGCTATGTACGAATGACAATAGAAGTCTTGAATCTTGAATCTTCATTCAGTTGTTAAATACTGTGTCTCGATGGCACACACTGAAAAAACGGAAACGTTGAGTTTAATTTATTTATTTTATTATGACAACAAATGTCACACAACTGTATTGGGTTAGTCGAAAGCAATAATATTAAGTTGAACATAATCTGTTGACATAACATTTAATTAAACTCAACGTTTCAGTTTGGTCAGTGCAGGTTGCCCATCTCTATGTCTCTTTAGAGCAGGGGTGTCAAACTCAATTTCATCACGGGCCACATTCGCATTATGGTTGCACTCAAAGGGCCGGTTGTAACTTTAAGACTATATAAAAATACATAAATATTTAATATATATATAAACTAATGTATTATATTACATTATTACCTCTGCATTAAATTATTATCGGATAACTTAACTACGTCTGAAAGCAGAAGTCTAGGGCAAATAATTGCAAGTCTCTTCAGTGAGAATGTCACAAAATGATTTTAAAAGACATTTTGAAAAAAAAGTCAATTCTGAGAAAAAATGCATATTTAGAAGAAAAAAATTCAAATTTGAGATGCATTGTGGGACATGTAGTTTATGGGCAACGTGCTTCTGTAAATCGCCATGTAACCGTATTACAAACATATTATATTCTTTGCAAGCTCTTGTGGGGCCACATGAAATGAAGTCGCGGGCCGGATTTGGCCCCCGGGCCTTGAGTTTGACACCCCTGCTTTAGAGGCTGGCGCTGTGGGAATTGTAGTTTTTATACAATATTTGGCCCTTTTTACAAAACAAAAGACTGGCTCTAACAATATTTTTATGAAAATGTGCCTTCAAATTGAAGCAGATTTGTGAAGAGGGCTTTTTCAAGGTGACTTAATTCTGCAGCCTTTAAGGTTTTACTACTTGCTGTAATCCGCGGCGGCAAATCAAACATAACCCTGAGCTCCTCCGGGTTAATCCACAACCTGATGCCAGCCGTGTTTCTGTAATTAATATCATTACCTGGCAAGACTCAAAACATCATCAGGCGATGTATCCGGTCGACTACGGAACAATAGGCTCCGGCTGCTTCTTATTTCATGGATCTTTAAGCAGTATTCACGGTTTCACATTTGGAAGCACGAGCAGCATGTAACCCTTAATTGGTTTCAACACCTTAATAAGTCAAAGGCGTTCAAGACTGATAATCACATTAAATAGTCCAATTTATCTATAAAGTCAATTGCAAACTGAAAAACTCTCTTTCTTTAGGAATGCATTATGCTGTGAGGATGTCAGAGTAAATTAAATTCCCCCTCTGCACACTAAAGCATCTATTTCCTTATGGTAATTATCTGCTGGAATAGACGTGTCACTAGAAGGAGTCAGGCATGCTTGACATTTAGCCTTTTTATGGAGCGGCGATGAGTAAAAATTAAGATGAGGGAGAGGAAATTAATCTGCAGCCCAGGCAGGCATTGAGAGATCCTGGAGGATAGGGGCTGAATCAATCATGATGTTTGTGAGCCTGTTTTCAAAAGGAGTCGGTGATGAGATTCAGACCACAGGCTGGAAAATCTGAAGGTGGGGGAGGGGGGCGCGTTTAGAAAACAGAGTTGCTATAAGGAGGTTTATGCAGTTTTGAATGGTTTCAACACAACACTAAACATTAAAATGCAGGTACAATACAACATTTTAAAGAAATTATTTTGGAAATGAGTTTTCTTTTGCTAAGAGTTGGAGGAAAATATTGATGTTATTTATATGTCTTGGGATAAGAGCTAGCCGGAGATGTCAAAATGTGTATTTGTTATTTATTTCAGGTGCTGAAAGGTACATTTTTCAACCTTTTGACAGAGCTGCTTTAGCCGTTTCCCTGTTTCCAGTTTCCCTGTGTGTGCGCGCTGTCAATCTTCTCATTTAACTCGGCAAAAAAGCAAATAAGTGTATTTTCCAAAATGTCAAACTATACTGTCAAACTGTCAAAAACATCTCCAAACGTCCTCAATAATGAAGGCTAATTCCTCTATTTAAATAGTGGGGGATCATATTGAAGGCTGGCTTCCTAAATGTAGCTTTAAGTGAAGATTGTCCAGCACATTAATTGGTGGTTACTGGACGTCAATCACCAGGAGGGCACCCTCTAGTGCATTGTAAAGGAACAGATACATCTTAGTCAGTATTATTTATTACACTGATCATTAATGAAACATTGTGTTCAAATAAATTGCGACCAATGTCGGGCAGGAAGAGTATATTGTGTTAATACAACTGCAAATGGAATTCAGTCATTACATTACAGTTACTAAACCCAGTGATGCTGCTGTTCTTTAAGTTTAGGACTGTACTGTCTTACCAGGAGTTTGATGGAGGCGGATATCAGCTTGCTCTCAGTTGTCTGAGGAGAGAAGGACAAGTCCATCTAAGCTCGAGTTAGTGGAGGTGTTGGGAGGCATCTAAAAAAGGTGAAATGGGAATCCTGGTAACTTAAAAGTGACTTTATTAAAATTAGAATTCTACGCTGGCTTGGCAAAATTGCCAATTAGCCTTTGGAGTCATCTGTTCAGTTTTGGACGTGTGAAGGCTGTGGCCTCACTGTGAGGACAGGACTGCTATTACTAAAACGTAAAGGCAGGCTTGTTCGAATAATGTTTGGTTTCGTTTTTCTACACATGGCACTAGACATGAAGTGTAGAGGATTCAAAATCTTTGAAGCCATCTTTGACCAAATCGAATTCATAAAGATTGTTAATTGTGCCTTTGAGTAACTAAGTAAAGTAATTGAATGCATTGTCAATGCGTAATGAGTCATTGATAACATTATTAATGCAACTTGACCAAACACTATGTCTCCTGGAGATCTGAAGGGTGCTTTCCACTGTTTTAAAAAAGGAAACTAGATCAGGACTCAGTATATCTCCGCTTCTGCTGCTTCAATTCAGTCGACAAAGTGTTTGGTAGAATATTCTACATGCACCTTTTTTTGATTTCACTATTTGTTAAAGTAATTCAATGTAAAAATAGCAGATAATTGTATTTTTAGCAGTTCAAACGTGGATTTTTCCTGCTTTTCTATGGATTATATAATATTAAATTGAGTTTTTGACAAAAACAAGAAATGACCTAGGACTTTGAGTAACTGGGATGGATGTTTTTTTCCTCTTTTTCTAACGTTTTATATACCATTTATGGATGAATCCAGCAAATCATTGAATTGAATCATTGGTTGCAGCCCTAAATCTGTATGTTTTTTTAAACGTAATGACAATAAGATAATGTAGTTGCGATGTGGATGGGACTTGTGATGCATCGGTGATCACAGAACCTTTAACCTAAATCAGCAGCGTGCTCAAGTAGAAATCCTCGTGAAATGTAAATCAAACAACATATAGATAAAGAGAGACAGGAAAACCAGCTCTTCCCTATTTCCTGTCTAAGCGCGAAGCGGCAAACCACAGACATAGAGCTATAGCTGGCAGGCACTTCATAATGATGTCCATTTGCATTGCAGTCACATCGAGAGAAGCAAAAGCCTCTAAATGATGTGTGCAGCTCATACTACAGAATGCATTTAATGTGTACTTCTTGAGCAAATTATCTAAAGTTAATAAAAAAAATATGACTCATAATGCATCTCTTATACCTGGTTTTTATACTGTTAATGATCTCACTAGTGCATAAAATCCTTACTTCCCTAAATATGTTCTGTGTGTGGACCCTTTCTCTGCCCTTCTTGATAGAAACACACACACACAAACACACACACAGTGAGCAGGCAAGTGAGTCAGTGAGAGAGCGAATGTTTAAGAGGACAATGCGAGAGCTCACTACCCAGAGTTAGAAAACCACTCATCTAAATCAGGGAAATTATGATAATGGGGCATCTCATTATTCTCCAACTCTCTCCGAATCAGTCACTGACATCACATCATTATAGACGTATTCATACAAACAGATTGGATGGCATAAAATGGAAGCAGACACCTTCAAAACTTTCTCATCGCCTTTGTCTAAAGCCTCCCCGGCTGCTTGTGTGTGACAGGAAGTGCAGGTCTCAGGAAGGGGTTGCAGGGGGTCGTGGCGGTCACCATTCGTGACAGGGGTCTGCGTGGCCAAAAGAAGGACTCCCCAATTCAGTGATTGTCCTGTGAAAATATCACAATTTTGAGTCAGAAAATCCTAATTTATTTAGATCAAGTAAACACCAAAGGCTGCTACACACTGATACTTAAAAAAACACCAGGCACTTGTGTAAGAGTGAGCTTTGGCAGGCAGAGATCCTGAGGACGTCTGACCGTTGCAACAGACAGTTAATCAATCCAAGTGCTTGTCTTTTTTTCTGTTTTGGGGAAAAAATATGGGAGGCCAGCCTAATCAGCAGAGGAAACAGATCTCAGCACCAGGAAAATGGATCTAGGTTGTGAAAAACCACGATTACCACGAGCTGCTCTGGTTCCAGCCATCTGGAGATGCCTGCTCCAAAAGCCGGTAAAGTTCCCGCAACTGGGGCCCGACTAGGAAACAGGTTGCACCTCCTTAACAGACAGGCAACACTCCCAGAGCGGAGGGAGGTTTGAGTGTTAAAAGCTTCCACTTGGTTCATGTACACTGACGTTATTGCTGTTAATATGTTACATTTTCTTCAATTAAATATTCTCCGTTGCTCTTGATGGCATGATCTGCTTTAAAATCTCCTCTATGCAATAATGTTATTTTGCCCTCAAATTAACCCTCTTGTCATTTTCTCCCCAGTTTTCCTAGACTTCCAATTTCCCTCCTGTCTGTCTTCAGGAACGACATCCATTGTTTTTTTAATCTCTGGCTGAACATTTCCAATTACTGTAGTCTTTACAAACTGACCATTAACTTGTATCTCACCGGCCCACTCATCCAATACAATACCATACACATTTAGCTGATGCAAAAGCCTAAAGAAATGCCAGTCAAATACATATAAAGAAGAAAAGCTCAAATACTTAATAAGAAAAAACAAATATTATAATAACAGTAATATAAAAGTCATCGTGCTAGCCCGTTTACCAATCAGTCTAGTGGGATTTGATCCTGTTGTATTTGTCTTAAAATGTCTAGTAACAAACATACATGTTATTTTCTTGATTTCTTACTGATTTGTTAAACAACCAATTCATTCTTTAGGTTAGTACTGCAAATATATATTGATAATATTCAAATATTAAATTACCTGCTAACTTTTTTGATAATCCATTCATCTGTAATTTTAAATAAAAACTCAAAATATAAATCAGATGTTTCTGATTCCAGCTTCTTAAATGTAAATATCTTGTGTTTTTTATAAATCCTTCCTGACAGTAAATGTAATATCTTTATCCATTGTTTTTTGGACAAAACAAGACAATTAGGACGTCATCTTGTGCTTTTAAAAACACAGACCAACATCTTTTACTATTGTCTAACATTTTAGAGTGCTAACAACTATTCGTTTATTCATTAATGAAAATAATCTTTACTTGCGGCCCTACTTAAGCTGCTTTTTGGGTAATGATAATACATCTCAAGAAAGTTATACTCCTGAAATGAAATGTAAGAAAATTCTTTCTTCTAAAAAAGCATTATATAGTACTTTGAATAACAAAAATAAAACTGTGAAAACAAATTGTCCTACATTTTCTAACCCTCTGACGTCTTAATATCAATGATGATAACTCTGAGCTGTATTTCATTTCCAATGAATAGCAGTAAAGTACTGAATGAGCACATCTGTGTGCTGCAGCCAGAATATAACTGGAGGCATGGTATCAGTGGAGAGCATTAGAGCGCCCTCCAGTGGACAGTGGTGAGCTATGATTTACACCAATGCAAAAATAAAGTGGTTGGCAGTATTAATATAAAACATATAAAAAAATTGACTAAAAGTGGCCATATCAAATTTAAAAAATACTCAAGTAAAAGTCCTGCATTTAGAATCTTACTTAAATACAAGTACAAAAGTATTTGCATCAAAATATACTTAACGTTTCAAAAGCAAAAGTACTTTTTTCAGAATCACATATATTAAAATACTAAAATGTGTTAATTAAAGCTAATAAAGGTGCTTGATTAAATTACTTTATACTGTATAATCTTGCTGGATATCTTACCTATAATAATACGTCAATATGTTTATTTATGAGTGGCTTTGAATTTTGTATTCGTAAATAATCTGAACCTATAAAGTAACTAACGTTTTCAAATAATTGCAGTGGAGTAAAAAGTACACTATTGCCTTCCTCAATGTAGTCGAGTAAAAAGTGGAGCTGCCATCCATGGAGGACCTTTACTCCCAGCGGCTCAGGAAGAAAGCCCTCAGGATTACAAAAGACCCCCATCACCCCAGCCACAAACTGTTCTGTCTGCTGCCGTCTGGCAGGCAATACCGCAGCATCCAGACTAACACCACCAGACTCAGGGACAGTTTCATCCCACAGGCCATAAGACTGTTAAACACCTGAACAGCTGAAACAACATCTGATAAACACCTGAACTGTTGAAACAACATCTGATAAACACCTGAACTGTTGAAACAACATCTGTTAAACACCTGAACTGTTGAAACAACATCTGTTAAACACCTGAACTGTTGAAACAACATCTGTTAAACACCTGAACTGTTGAAACAACATCCATAACATTCGTCTGGCTGCTACTTAGAAATTATTCATCTAATATATCATGTTCCAATCACTTGTATATAGATTCTTATTGCACTATTTCTATTCTATTTTATTTGTATTTACTTGCATTATTTTACATGTTATATCTGTTTTATTGTGTTGCACTGTTGGAGGAGCCTGTGACCTAAGATGTTCATCGACATAACTACACTGTAGCTATGTACGCATGACAATAAAAGCCTTGAATCTTGTATAAAGTTGAATATACTTAGGTAAAGTACAATTACCTCAAAGTTGTACTTAAGTTCAGTACTTGAGTAGATGTACTGGTGGTGGGAGAAAGACATCTCAGTGAATACAACAAAACAGAAAGAAATAACCATAAAAATATCATGAGAATGATCAATAATTTCTAGTAATGAATAAAATAGCACTTGCTTTGAGTCCTTGTCAGATAATGGCTTATTTTGCTGCCTAAGTGGCCTCATAAAAGTTAGTGTGAAGACTCACTCAGAGGAGCGTGCAGGCCGGGAGACAGCTGGGACGGAGACTGCAGCCTCAGCAGCAGAGTTAGCATACGCAGCCCTGCCTGTATATCCAGGGATGGTGGTTCGGCTGGCACAAATCACAAGTTTACACATTATTTATCAGGATCTGTTACAGGAGGCTGAACATCACCGCGTGAGAGGAATTTCAAAGGCTGAGGCTGCTCCAGAATCTGCTTTAGTCACCCTGGGTGCAATAAAAAAACATTTCAAGTGCAAACATATTTCATGCTGGATTAATAGCACTCTTGAGATGCGCGGCGAAGGAGTGTGTGCGTCATAAAAGTGTGTCTCACCGCGCTGTAGGCACATACGGGGGCACCACGCTCCTCTTCAGGGTCAGTGGGAGAAAGTGTTGGTCCATGTTGTCGATATTATGCATGTTCTCAGAGCCGATCGTACCGCTGCACATACATAAGATCACCAAAGTCAGCTCTGTGCACTATGGATTGGATTCATGAACTCATGCTAACATATGTGTGAGTCATTTGCTCTCAAACATGTACTCACGTGTACAGAGGGATCTGACCTGACCTCGGACATCCACTGCAGCTGAATAAAGGAGGGAGGGGTATTGCTTTAAAGCCGGTGATCATTATTAAAAGGATAGTTGAGGGAGATGTTAGGTTGTTTGAGGTACTTATCCATAGTCATTGTATTACCTTAACAAAAAGGCCCATCTAGAAAATTTGATTTCAATTTAAGTGTTCTCTGTATTTAGAAGATTGTCAACGCTTCATTGATCGAGGCAGCGGCAGGCCAGCAACGTCCGTGTTCTGCGAGGTAAACATTTTTTGTCAATGGAGTCTGGCGGCTTTGAAGAGACAATAGATAACAGCCTAAGTGCCACGACAGAAAGGTAAAGTGGTGATAAATATATAATTACAGTGTACACCTTTTT
Organism: Pogonophryne albipinna; assembly: GCA_028583405.1. NCBI lineage: Eukaryota > Metazoa > Chordata > Actinopteri > Perciformes > Artedidraconidae > Pogonophryne > Pogonophryne albipinna. Next base: position 33,435,806 of record CM053242.1, read on the forward strand.
CGGGAAGCTAAAACCACCTATCCACAGCACTCCTGTCCGTTTCTACAAACTGTAGAAAATACACTCACTATGGATGTTACCTCATTCAATCCCACTTCAAACTATCCCTTTTATGGAACTGCTCTTAGAAAGAGAGTCTTTGTTTGTTAAAAATGTACAATGATATTGGTTTCTTGGCATCACTCCTGGATCGAAGCTGCTGCCTGTTCCACTCTGCTCCAACAGACTTGGATAAGAGCAAGGAGAGGTCTTTTAGCAGAAGTTATCAGGGACCTTTAGTAAGAGACTCCGCTCTTTAAACCATATACACGTTCACTTTACTACATCAACACACTTACATACTGCAGACATGTGACAATGTTCACGTCGGTAAATGCTGCACCGCTGTTAACTAGGGATGGGAACGATTAATCGAATATTCAAAATTATTCAGGTGTTCGAATATGAATTATGAATATTTGTATTCTTAATATATATTTTTTTGGGAGGGGTGCCTAAGTTGATTACATATTATCAAATGGAATAATTCAATGTACACGACAGTGCCATAGCTAAATGTGTTAGGTCTAAAGGTGTGTTTTGCTCCGTTCACTGGTCCCTCACAGCGGGCCGAGCTGCAGGTGCTGATCCCTCTCTCTCTCTCGTGTCCGGTTATACTTCACTCGTGTTTATGTCAAAATCCATCAGATCTAGCTAGTTCTAGCCAATGATATGGCTGCTGCCCCTCCCTACACGCAGATCACGCAGACTCAAACCTCATCTTATGCCCAAATTCCAGCTGAGAGGGTCTTCTCTACAGCTGGCCTGATTGTGAATCGCCTCCGCACCCGCCTCTCCCCTGAGTAGACATGCTCATATTCTTAAACAAGAATGAGTATTGAACAGCTGCATTCTGTGCATAGGCCCTGCTATAGGATGTTGATCTCTGTTGTAATAGGGTTACGTTACCCTGACCCGTTATGTTGTTCGTGTATGATCCCTCTTTCATTTTAAAACCAAGTTATGTTTTAAGCATGAAAGCTGTAGGCCTATAGCTGTCAACTGTTCAAACTGTGATCACCAGTTCAATACAATTGACAAATTCGACTTGGTTTCTATACTTATTTGAATATGTATTTATTTATTTTTTATAGGATATGTACATTTCGGTTAATCGGTTAACCGTTTTTTTGGGGGTCGAATATTCGAATATACCTTTGCTTTCAAATTCCCATCCCTACTGTTAACGATACCTTTTCCCAAAAATCTATATATATATATATATATAACTATACTTATTAGAAGGAAACTCGCTTTTCATTTTGAGGGACTATAACAGTGTGTTTTGTATACTGTCAATACTTTCAATTGTTCTAGATAGTAAAAAACTCCCCCCCACTTTTTGGTGTCCCTATTTTCTGTTTTGAGCTACTTTTTTTGCTGAGATTTGTATTTGCAGCGTTTCATTTACGCTGCGCTTTTAGTAAACACTGCATATGTTTCATCAAGTTGGTGATTGTTTTTCTAAATGCTGCGCAGGTGTTGTCAAGTATGTGAAGATGTTTCTTCTTTTGCATGTGTTTTGGCACATTTGAGGTTTTAATATTTGCATAATTTTTCAAAGTGAAGCGCGTTTCTCCCAATGTAAGTGTTTTGGGCTGTTTGTTCTCCATGGCTTACCTGCCACAGCTGAGGTCGACTGTTGTATCGCCTCGATGAAGGACGCTCACTCACTGGGTCCGCTGTTTTTTCCAGAGTTGTTTCTGGTGCCTTCAAGCGCCGGGGTAACTTTGCATCCCAGCCAACTTCCTCATAACTCCTGAAAAAGAAAGGAAAATTCCAGCCGTTAAACATCACAACGGATGGCCTTGACTGTCATTGAGTAGTTTGATTCCCAAAAGTTATTAGCTTTAATTGAAATACTTAAACAGCCCTCTTCATTGCACAAAGTACATTAGACAGCATATTAAGTGGGGAGCCAATTTTTCAGGGAGGCTTAACTAAGGCTACAGTCTTGCTGCATTATTTAATTGGGCAGCAATTAACACGACAAGAGGACACATTGCTCCCTGATGACATCACAAAATCAAACCTACTCACTCTTAATAACCCTCAAGACAAAATGACACCATACATAATGAATAATGTGAGATGTATGCTTCATTTATCTTTACTAATATTGAAAGGAGACCATTAAAGGTTGCTGTGTGCAGACCTCTGTGTTGCAGAAGTGTATCTGAATCGATGAACTGCCGCTGAGATGTCTGTCCGCAGTCTCAGATCATTAGAGAAGACATCCTTAAAAAAAGAAGAATTGTATTATATTGTCAGTGTATATTTCTTCAGGAAATAAGGCAGCAAGCAAGATGCCTAATGGTCAATATTTGTGTTTAGATTTTTACGTTTTTTACCATCTATTTCTTTCTTTTTTATATCTTACAGTTTTCCCGATTGCTAACACACTAAAATTATACATGAAGCACAATTATTTTAACTGACACTCAAAGAGCAAAACATCGGCTCAAATCTCCAAAACTCTAAACACGTTTTCAGCTTTTCACACAATTTGCAAATAAGGAATCTGACATACTGTTACAGGATTTGTATTTTGAAAAGTATTTTTTTTATTATATCATAACTTAGTACTTTTTAACATATGTAACATTAAGCTGTCTGTGGCTCTTTCCTGCTGTAACGATGCAAATGTCCCCTCTGTGGGACTAATAAAGGTATTCTGATTCTGATAAAGTCACGTGTTAGCAGGTTTAAAACACTAATATTCAAAAGGCCTCACACATGGACCAATAATCAAGAAACACGTTCCACCTGACCAAACACCTGATAGCATAATTGTTGGCTCATCAATCAGGATGTTAGCACTATAAAAAGATAGGTGAGTACTTTCTTACAGCAACAATGGAAGCCAACATGGAAGCAAGGGCAAGAGGAAGAGGAAGAGCTGGGCTGAGACTGAGTGAGAGGAGGAGGAAGAGTACTCCAATGAAATGAAATCAACCATGGTTTGACAATGAGAGAGGCTGGACAGAGGGTTCAGCCTAATCTAAGACGATTTACTGTTGCCTCTGTAATCCGGACACTTAGACTTGAAAACAGGTTAGTTACCAGTTTTCAGCTCTGCATAATTCATGATATATCAGTGCTTATATCTGTTGTGTGAAACGTATTTACTTCATTACTGTAATTGAATTGTTGGCATGTTGCATACTATAACTGTTCAAAAATCCTGCACAATTGACTGTGATAGACTTACTTTTATGCAACACACACACTGACCATCCACTATATCTTTGTTGTTTATCTGAACGACGGAGAAAAAAAGAGGTGCAGGTATTTCATTTATTTCATTACCTTTGCTTATTATGCCTGTTTTTAAATGCCTTTTTAATAATGTATTTGTGCTGTATTTGTTCTTAAATGTCGTTTGCTTTTAATCTGTAAAGCACTTTGAATCGCCACGTGCTGAAAAGTGCTATATAAATAAAATTGCCTTGCCTTGCCTAGCCTAGGTGGAAGGCTAAGGATTTCCAATGAGGCAGGAAGCAGCAGTTACAAACTGGGTTTTGGCAAACAATGCCATCACACTTAGAGAGATCCGAAGCAAAGTAACTATGTGCTGAGATGCATGTTGCACAATGTTATCTTTGAATAAATAAAAGTTTTTTCAACAACTAATTTGTATTTCTTCCTTTACTGTATTTCTGTAAACTCAAGCAATCTTTCTCTGCAGAAACCTCTATGTACAGAGCACAGCCCATAACAGATGAAAGTGCTTTAGATGATGCTCAGCAGTGTGTAGCTGGGTGGTCAAACAATCTAGTATTAAGAATGAAGTGTGTTATATTTGGTGCAAAAGTTTGCATTTGGTAAGTGTTTATGTAGTTTTGAGTGCAGTTCTTAGCAGGAGAAATTAGGTGTTTTGCAATTTGGGTGTGGGGTTTTGTGAATTGTGTTAAGTGTTCTGAGAAACTGAGCAATTAAAAAAAACACGTGTGTTAGCAATCGAGAAAAACTGTAATAAAAAAAATAGTTGACATAAAGATGTTTAAAAACCTGTGTATATAAAACGTAATTTCCAACTTAATTCTCATGCAAGTAGAGTATTAGTTTGTCATATAAACAGTATCATGCCTTATTCACCAGCCTAATGATCTTGTAAATTAACTCTGACTTGTTGGTCTGTAATGACTGTGAGTCCTACACCACTCCATACAAATTACCCTTAATTAAAATCCCTGCAGTAACTGTAAACAACTATCAAGGTCAAGATATTCAGATAAAAAGAGACAGAGAGTCTACATTAGCACTAAACAGAAAGTAGAAGGGGAATGTCAGGCAACCATAAATATCAAATAATAATAATAATTCATTACATTTTTATTTAGAGCGCTTTTCAAGGCACTCAAAGCGCTTTACACACATTACACACATTAGACAGTTATTACTGTGGACAATACCTACAGGAGCAAATTATGTCAGGAATGTCAGGCAACCATAAATATCAAATTTAAGTGGCAATTCATCAACATTTTTGTCTGGACCAAAGTGATTGATATACTGACGATCAGACCAAAATCAGGATATAATCTAAATCAGAGTAACTCAACTTTTTGCGAGCAAAGGACCCATTACAAGATAGAGAATATACTGGGGGAACCCTGATGTATGTCTCTTTTTACATCTCCGCAGCTATGCTCCGAGTTATGTGAAAGAACAACACGAGAGAAATGTATTATATAAATAGTAGACATGTATAAAACACATTTGGAGATTCAGTGTTCGATTAGAACACAATCTTTTAACTTTTACGAATGTTCAATTTAAAAATGTGTTGCATTTGTTTAGAATATTTGTATTATGATATCTTAAATCAATGAATGTGAAAACTTTTCAAGACCCCTTGAGAATCACTGGTTTAAATATACAATGAAAGACAAAATGAAGACATAATCCAAGATATACTCTTTTAAATAAAAATGAATTAATCAACCAAACAATTTGATGTGTTGTGTTTGTGCATCGACAAGCAGCAGTGTATTAACCCCTCTCCTCCCACGTCTCAAACTGCATAAATGCATCAATCAAGCCTCCACTCACTAAAAAGAAAACACTTTAAACTCTTCACTACAGCCTCTGCAAGCATATCCTAAACTTGAATATGTTATGTCAAGGTAATTATGATTGAAGTACTGTAGGCTCAGAAACAAAATAATAAATCCTGATTATGTTCTCAAATTGAACACCTGCCAGTGCTTTATGCGACCCAAAGGGTGTGCTTATTACATCTACTCTTTCATACTTACTATGTGTTTGTGTTGTGATGATGAAGTGGTTAATTGATCACTGATCTGATTTATTTATTTTTATTCTAGAAAGTGAACCATCATTAGTTATTATTATTGAATACATATATTAATGGGATTTTTCTCATAAGAGTGAGAGTTAAAAGGAAAACTAAAGAACAATGAAAATAAAGATCTTTTGTACTTGTACCCTTACTTACCCGAGGTCCAGTGTTTTTTTCAGGGAATCTGCTGAACGATGCTGCTTTAGTCTTCAGTGAGCGTGGGTGAACTTCAACAGGATTGTTTGAACCTTAGAATGACACGACGACTATTAAATGTTGGGAAACAGGCACACAAATTTCCCTAAAACGATTAACAGATTCTCTCAAGGCTAAATCAGCCACAATGGTGTCTTGGAGTAAAAATCCTCCATGGCCCATTGACCTCGCTTTCCTCCCACTTTCTGTGACTTGTAAATGAATCAGGTTTAAGTACCCCAATGGCACTGAGCCAACAGCAAACTACAGATGACAGTTTAATAAGACAGTGTTGTGTCTAGACCAAGAGACACAGATACCTTATATCACTCCTGTTCTTAATTACTACCTGCCCAGGCTGTTGTGTGTCAATTGGTTTGTGAATATGAAAAGGTAGGCTAATAGTATAGCCTACTGCCCTTGTCAAGGCTACACAGTCAGGTTAGCTAGCATGTGTAAATCATAGGTGTAAATACAAGGCCAAACCTGAATTATTTAATACATACACAAATATTAAACTGTAATAATAGCACAAAGTTATACTGACTCAATGTAAGGCTCCAATTTTTTTTTTTAAATGTAGTGACGACATGGCAGAAACAAACGTTAGCTATTAACTAGCATATAGCTATGTTAGCTATCAATTAGCTTGATTTGAGTCTGCAACACAACAACAAATAGCATGTAACTATATTTTAGCTTTAGTAAAACGAAATACTTACATACAAACAAATAGTGTCCAAGGTAACAAAGGAAATATATACATTTTATTCGGGAAAGTAGTCACTCTGTGTTACCATATAAATAATGTGCCTACCACTAACACTACAGCTGTCCATTGAGAAGAAGTGTGCACTGTACAGAACATGTTATTTAACACTTTTGAAATGCAACCAAACTATGGGAAGGACAATTAAGGTCCTGGCTAAAACTAGATTAAATCAAGTCAAACGATAAACAATTTAAAGGTAGAAGTGCAGATATAACCTCAAGGCCCTTTTTAAAGTGTAAATTGTTGTCATTGTTAGACATCAAGGGGTTGATTGTCAGTGACTGGCCGAAGAGGCTGTGATTCATATATTTGTAAGAAAAAAGTCCTTGTTGTTTTTTATTAATAACCAAACGTCTGATGAAATCTTGTTTTTAATGAATGCCATTCGAGACTATTATTTTCAGACAACATATTGCCCTTTGGGATCAAAGTGATCGATTGCAAACAATATTGATTATACTGCCACTTACTTGAACAATTGTTTGGTCTATGAATAACATAGTATATGTCTGCCAAAAGCCCAAGGTAATAAAGATATACTGTCAAATAAGACTAAAGAATGCAAGACTTCTTTTAACATTCAAGAAGCTGGAGGCAGAAAATGCTTGGCATTTTATTTGAAAAATGATTAAGGCGAAACACTACAGACAAAAACATTGGGTTCTTTTTTTTTGCACTGGTCAATTTTAAGAGGGTATTTGGCTTTCATAACATGTCTTCTTTCAGACTAGTGGAAAGGAAACATCCAGCATATGAATGTACTTTTTTTGATTGTTTCTGTTGATTTCTAATACATTGATAGTATTTAGGATTAGATAATGCCTTAATCTGCATTTTTAGACATTACAGACAACTTTCATGGTCAACCTTTATATTTTCATTTATTTAGCACTGTTTTTTCTTCTATTTTGAGATGTTTACATTGTATAATTGTTTATTTCTAATAATGTGGAATATTTTGTTTTACATGATGCTGCAACGTAAACATTTCCCAATTTGGGATTATGTCACAAGTAAATCTTATTTTATCTTAACTTGTGATACAAAATATAAGTGTTTCAATAAATCAACTTTTGAGGTTTCATGTTGATATCTACAACTTGTATTATGTTAGTAGTATAATTCACGTGTTGCGTCTCACAAAATGTTTGTACATTAATCTTTAAAGGCCATTATCTCCGAATTAGTTTTTTACTTTCATTTTTTCCCATAATCACCTAGACTCCTGTGACAATGAAATAGCTGCACATTCATTTTTCATTTAGATGTATTATTCAATTAATTGATTCTTCAGTTTATGTTGTGCCCCTGAGTGTTTGGGGCCTGGGGTTTTAAGCTAACTTTGACTGCTGTAAATATACAATCCAATTCTGACCTGCCATAAACTGTGACAAAGTATTAATATCAATGGTGTTATTTGGAGCAAATGTATATTTAATATTCTGTTATTTTACCATTGAGTCTGGCTCTAAAGGAGTCATCAGGGATCCTCCTGGAGTTCCAGGCCTTGTCTTCACTCAGTTCAACACAGACACCCGAGGCATTTGGAGCTGTTTGTGCCCTCTCTCTGAGACCAGGAGGCACCCGAAGTGCAGAGGCCACATGCTGGAAATCTATGAATTTCTGTCGACCTTTGACCCCTAGATCTACCTCCGCTCCAGCACTGAGATGACCGCAGCAATGATCCAGCAGGGGGACGTCGTTTCGTAAAGGAGCCAGGTTGACATGCCCAGCAGGGGGGCGACATCCAGCATAAGGAAAGTTTGCCCGTGCAGTTTCCAGACTGGAATTCAGCCGTCTGATGACGTGCAGCTCTGCAGAGAACGGCTTGGAGGGAACCGAAACTGCTGTCATTATTGCCCGGGATGTGTGCTTGGTATAACTGCTGTCAGGAATAATGATGCAGTGAGCTCCGGTCGCCCAGAGACAGTCTTTGTTTGTTGCTCAGATCAAATTACTGATATGCAGAGAGGCAACATGACCTGCTGGCTGTGGAGGTGTGGTTCACCATATACCTTAGCACATCATTACTGTGAGAACATGTTATTCTGCAATATAATGGAGAACAAAGATCTAATAAACATCCCGTGGTATCTGTATTGGAGGGCACACACCATTAATTCACCTCAGGGGAGCATTTACGACAATAATGTTTCCCCTGAGCAGATATATTTTTGCAAACCTTTAACTACTTATTTATCAGAATGACCAAAAACAAGGGTTTTGTCGGGGTGGCTTTTGTCCCTGGAAAATAACTACACTGAAATGTTGTTAATGAGGAAACTCGGCCCGCCTCAGGGTTTACTGCGCTGACCCAAGAGAATGATACATTTCTTCCTGTGATGGGTTTGGAATAGTTTATTTTCTTGAAAAAAAACCCAATATCAACAGAAGATAGCAGCTGTTCCTCCAAAACACCACTAGATAGAGCAAGAGAGCCTGTATTTTTCAGATGGTAACAACAGAAAATAAGACTGTCCTGTCCCTTATGAATTAAATGACAATCCACAAATATTACAACAAAAATACACGTCCCTGTTGCAATATAATGATGATGATACATTATGGGACTAAAAACACCATTATAGCCCAACAAGGTTACCATGAAGCAGAATACCTCTGACACACTTTAAGTCCCTAAAGGAATATTAAAATGATTTGTTTGCAGGCTGAACGACAACCAAAAGTTGTGTTAGTTGACTTCAAATGTGAGCTGTGTTTTTAATGTTGACAGTAAACTAAATGAAAATTATGTAAATCACACGGATGTAAAATGTGTTTTTTTACAAAGGGTGTAATCTGGTGAATGCACTGACTTGAAAGAGCTGTCTTTTATTCACTGGAGCAAAACATCCCTTGTGCCTTTTAATTAGTTTGCTTGGGCTGTCTGAAATGGAGTGTGCAACTGTAAATATTTCACATAAATAAAATACAGCATAGGCACACATATGATGCATGCTTCATATAAATGGTGAATGCACCTATAGCTAGGTTTCCCCCCCATATTTCTTGGTATGAGGATCAGTGTTAATGTGTCAGTGGCCATGATGATGATGCTTGCTGATAGATGATTTTTCACTCAGGCTACCATTAGCAAATGTAAACACCCAAGAGCTGTTTAAAAGGATGTGTTAAAAATAGCCTAATTAGAGTTATTCTGATAACTGAGTGGTGAATATGCCTGACTCCCACACAATGTTCCTCCACAAAAGAAGAGCACAAATGACACTTGTGAGATCTGATGTGCGCTCCTTTTGCAAACCGCTCTCCAGATGAAAAAACATACCATTTGTTGCGTCAGTCTGATGCCTCATGAGAGCCCTGATGATTGTACTTTCATACATTTCTAATGAGGTTATATTGGTCCAGAGGTCCACACGATTTATCACATTTGGAGACTATTACTTATTCCTACATCAAAAATTCCTCCATACACCACGTTTTTATTCCCCCAATGCTTTGTTGTATCCCAATTATTTCAGGGGTTTTACTGTTGTTGCAGGGATTTAAATACCAGCATCCGCCTGTGATGACTCTGTTTTTCGCAGAGAATCAGATATTGCCGGAGCAGGGAGTCATTACCATCAGAACCCTTGTTACTGAATCCTGTGTTATTAGTCAGCTTGTCTGCCATTCTCCAGACTCCTCCACAGCCTGAGAGATTATTTAAATTGCACATTTTGCCCATGGTGCTAGGCCCAATGCCACAGTACAGCAGCCATTAATTTGCACAGGCCGCATTCATCTGAGGGAAACTTACTGCTGCTGCTGCTGCTGCTGCTGCTGCTGCTGCTGCCGCTGCTGCTGCTGCCGCTGCTGCTGCTGCTGCTGCTACAGAGGGTCATCAAAGCAAAGTCACCATGGTAGTGTTGTGGCTGAAGACAATATGGGCTGATGCTGCTCTGGGCAGGGCATTATTTCTGTTAATAAGACAACGGGTGACCCAGGATGACACCTCGGGATCAGACAGGCAGTGCCGGGAGGAGATATGGCTGGAGAGGCGGTCATGTAAGAGGAGAGAGGACGCTCAAGAAAGCAGACAGACAGCATTTCACAAACTGTGATAGGGAATCAGCACTTCAAGAATTAAGCACATATGAACAGATGACAGACAGGTATTAATGTTTGCAATTGTTCATTTAATTTCAAGCATTAGGCAGATACGTGTATATGAAAGTTCAAAGCCATCTCTTTTTATGCATGCTTTCAGTAACAAAAACCTTAATCCATCTCTAATGCTTAAGGGGATATACTGAAGGTCAAAATAGAAAAGGTGTTTACTAAGATATCACAATTAACTTGAATGTTTACAATATAACAATCATTTGACTGAAATGTGATGTTTAAAATGTGTCATTATATTACTAAATATGTGCTACTTTGCGTGCATTTCCAGAAATTATAATGATTGGATAAAGCCAGTTTCAACATTATTGTTTTCATTTTGTTGACATAGTAGAGTTAAATGTTTTCATTTTGGATATCTCTTTCCATCATAAAATACTGTTACCGGCCGTTAGAAAAGAAACTCTGCCAGGCTATTAATAATTTCTAAAGTGCTCAAAACCTTCCGAATATAAATTGTAATCAAACCAGAAATTCTGGTCAATATAAGTGTTAAGAGGAAACTACCTTATTATGTACTGTAAAATGAGTTACTACAGGCAAGAGGGTAAACAAATCATTACTATAGGTTAGATATCCCCATAAAATCTCCCCGGTTGATTCATGACTTCAAGGAAATAGTCATTTGTATCACCAGTTTTCTGAAATTGCATGTTTAATAATGCAAATTGGGCATTATTTAATGCAATTTTTCGTGTAATTTAGTAGGAATCTACGACTGCAGTAAGAGTTCATAAAATACACATATTTTGGTTAATGTGTATTTTACGATGTTTACTTTCCACTTGTCTGAAAAAACAAGTGTAGGCTAATGGAAGCAAAGAAGCCCATTCTCTGAAAATTGACAGTGCATGAAAAACCAATGGGTTTGCCTGTCGTGCATTGCCCTAATGCATCCACTCCTGTGAATATGGCCATATGTCTTGTAAACTGATGAAAATGCATGATCACATCTATAGCCTGAGGGCCTTAAATCATAGCTCACGGGTCACACGCATCACACCGTAAAGGCAGTGAATTGATCGGAGCCAAATGACAAATATGTATTAGATTAGGGAAAATTGGCTTAAGTGAAATCTCCCTCATGGGGTGTGGGCACACTCGACCATTTGGAAAATTCCAAACAGAACGCAGAGATGGAGCTCCCTGAGCAGAGGGGGTAGCCATGTCCTCAGAGAGGGGCCGAGGGCTTTATTGCAGCGGTGCCTCCCTGCCCTCGGTCGCTGTAGCTCTCCGCTTGTCACACTCAGTTAGCTCAATGAAGTAATGAATATGCTGCTGTACATTTTTCATGAGGGTGGACGGAGGGAAAAATCTGCTCTTTATAATGCTTTAATATGGACGTTTTCACACACACTCATCCCCCGCAGAGCACCCTCTGGGCTATCATGATGCTGCATGAGCATGACGTTTAATGCTAACATTCCCCAGGGAGAGTCAGTAAAATGCAATGTCACTTTCAGTGATGAATATGTTGACTACGAAAGATATATAAGCAGCTGTAAATCACGAGTAAGTTAGGATAACAACGCATGTCTTTCTTGCAAACCAGAAAGGGGCTGCACAGGAAATAAGTGGTGGGAAAACAACCTTACTGTAGCCTTCTGTGAGTCACCTATTCAGGTATTACATCATTAAAGTTAATTAGTAATTGATTAGATTACCAGGAAGGAAGCACACCCTTGAGCTTTCAGAATGGGAGTAATAAATATGAAAGGGGGAAATACTGAGCAAGAGATACATGCAAATGAACACAAGTGTTCAAAGATCTTCAGCAAGAGAATAATTAAGCAAAGGACAAAGGGTTGGTACATTTGTCAATATTTTTAAAAAGAATGACTATTTTCAGCCATTAACAATCATGCTGGAAGCCCATGATAACTGCAACACATCTGGGACTATAGTGAAAAGATGAATGTAATGAAAAACAGCAATAGCCTACTTTGTTTAAATAGTTAGCTAAATGCAATGGATAACAGTGAGAGGAGATAGCTACATTTAACGGATTAAAGTTTTGAAATTGTTAGCTTGAAGATCATGTTTATTATGCTAAAAATGATGCTGAAAGCTCAAATAAATGTTCAAAAATAATCAGCTAAATGTAATTGATAAACAGTTGAAATAGTTAGCTAAAGGTAATTGTTAAAAGGTTTGAATGGTTTGCTAAAGGTAAAAGATAGATAATTAAAACAGTTAACTGAATGTAATAGATAAACAGTTGAACATGATAGCAAAACGTAATAGACAAACAATAGAAATAGTTAGCTAAAAGATAAACAGTCAAAATAGTTAGCCTAAGGTAATGGATAAATGGTTAAAATAATATGCTGCAATAAGCCAAATGGATTAAAAGAAATCAATTAGTCATATATAATGGCTAGGCTAAAAGTAATTGATAAAATGTCGAAGTAAATAGTTAAAGTAGTTGATTAACAGTAGAACATTTACAGTAAAAGTAATGGATAAATGGTGTAAGGGTCTAGCTTCTGCCACTCCAATGTTCTAGTTTTATCCACGTTAATGCCTTACTTACATGTAACCTCAAATGAAGGGTGGTATCGTGTTGAGGTTTGTCACACAAAAAGTTGTGAACCACAGTTTTTATATAATTTCTACTTTTAGGTGTATTTTAGGCTCCATCGTGAGGTGTACAGCACCAAAGAACCACTTCCATATTTTGTGCTTTTGATCTGTGCCAACACCACAGCCGACACCACACCTTTGATTTTCAATTACAATAAGACGTTGCATTAGGCAAAGGAACACAGAGGGTAATGGACTTTCTCTGTTGCACAGGAAAGACAGACTTGTCCCTAGAGACCTTGGTTTGCATTATTAAACATTCACCATGTTGCCCATAGGCTGTTTCCATTCCCCCTGACTAAAGTGAAATTACCCTTTGAGGCTTAACAAAGTGAAGAAACCTAAATGTGGTCGCCGACAGTCTGAACCTCCACTTTCTCTCTGACCAGGTAAGGATTTGTATGTTCTTTTGGTGGGCAAAAAAGTAAAAAAACAAATTCTTCCAGCTTGTGTCCATTGAAGTCTAACATCTTATGGTTTTCATGTAGAAAATATCCAACCCTGTCTCCTAAAAATTACGTTCCCACAGAACTAAACTGCATTCTCAATTACGTTTAGCTAGAAACGTATTTTCTCCCACGTTACGTTCGTTATGAACGTATCTTAAATACGTTTATTTTCTACATATCTTCTAGAAACATATTTTCTCCCACGTTACGTTTCTTATGAAAGTATCTTAAATACGTTTATTTTCTACATATCTTTGCCATTTATTGTCTTGCTTATAATAATGATAATAGTCATTTATAAATATCATTTTAGAGCACACATTTGAAATCAGTAGGCGAGGCTGTAATTTCTCCAGCTGTTACTCTCATGAGCGAGGCAGAAAATAATAGTTTTAACATGCCAAAAAGCTGCTGTGTCGTTTATTGCACCTCAAACATTAAAACAAATCCAGAGTTACGTGTTTCTGTACTTCCTCTCAGAAGAAAGGACAGTAACAGAAGATCTCTGTGACGCCAGATGTGGTGTTGTTAATGCGATATGATATCCGAAAAACATTTCAGTTTAGGATGGCCGAAGACACTACACTACCCATAATCCCCAGCTATCGTTTGGGACTACAGTCCCGTTGACAAACCCCGTGATTAATCTTCAAGCTCTGTGATTGGATGTTGGAGTGGCAGTAACAGAAGATCTCTGTGGCTTCAGGCTTGATCGCCGTTCAAATGACAGCGTTGGTTTCCCCAAAAGTGGGCGGGGCTGTAAAGTGACGTAGATTTTCCCCCATCTATTATTCAAAACCATTCTATTTATTCTAACGTAAATTACATGCCAGTGTTTTATGTTTTTATTTTAAATCGTATAATGTCGTATTTCCCGTCTGTGAAGAAAAGAAATGGGGCTTAGAGCCTCAAAATACTGAAAAAAGTTTTTTTTTGTGAAAATCTTTTTTTCCTTATTTACTCAAAAATAACACAACTTGTTTTTATTTATTCGTTTAATTCTATAATCTTGGGCTTTTTAGCCGTAAATAAAGTCACCGGAAACAGACGTAGGCCTATAAGGGACATTTTGAGAATACACACAAACCCACTGAACAGATTACCCAAGATCCTCAGCTTGAAGCTCGTTGATTGGATGTTTAGCCGCAATGCATGTTGGGATATGATGTTAATGCGATATGATATCCGAAAAAAAAAAAATAATAATACTTTATTCCGAGTGTGCTTGCTTTTCTCTTTGGAAGTCATCACATAACGGCATTGTAATACACAGTTCGGCTGAATTAAATATTACACATCTGCTGTAGTTCTTTATTTATAGAGCCCTGATGAGAAGACTTCTGGACAAACAGGAGAACTACCGCCAAAACTGAATATGTGACGTGGATCATAAATATATCAACAATTAAACAACACCTTGCATTTCTTTTCACAAAATACGTCTCCTTGCAGTATCAATAGTAATTCGGATGACTTTTATATTTGATCCAATTGGTAGATAGGTTACATTTACACCATAACGGTGCACAGCTGATAGAAAAGGACTGTAGTTTTTAAAGATATTACTGATTTTCTTTGAATATAAGAATGTAAATACTGAGTTGAGAGAATAGTCAGGGAATTTGGGTGATGGGAGACACATCTATGGAATCACAATTTCAATAGCTTACCATTAAATGACGGATATGGCTTTCTGTCTGTGATGTTTTACAAATCAGATATTAATGTGTAGAAGTAAAACATATTAAATAGTATAGCATTATCCTGTAAAATTATGTAAAAACATGAATAAAACTACACATCTTCAGATGTTATACATACATAAGTGTCCTACACTAATAATACAAAGTTATTATTAGTATGCTGTGTACCTTGTGTGCACCGCCTAGTGGTTAAAGCACGGTATTGAATTATTGTTGTTGAATAATGTTATTTTTGTTGAATAATGTTATTTGATGAAAAAAATATTAAGAGTACATACTTTCATAGGGGGAAAGTAGAAGGTCAATGATAGAAATATAGAATATAAAAAATCAAGAAGATACTGTAAGTGATCTCTACAATAAAACAGTTTAGTGCACGATGTACAAAGATATTAATAAGAGGATGTGCAAAACAGACAAACTAATTAACCTCTATTTAAACATTAAATAATACTTTAGGTTAAGGTCTTCTTTCAAATAAGAAAAAAGCTTTGGGGGTATCTATCTACAGATAAATATTAAGCCTGACAAAGTACTTAATGTCTAATATATTGCTTTCCTGCAATGTTAACTATGTTGAAGCATTTATTTTAACTGATATTATACACATTAATTATACTCTTATGTATGTAGATAGTATAAGAAATGTGCAGAATTTGACAGTTTAATGGTGGAGGTATACACACATATTGATAGATGTCTTGTAATTAACTATTATTAGAGAATAACGAGTAATTAATATACTTTATAGAGATCTGCAGATACATGTTTAGTCTTCTCAAGCACCAACTATCAAATATCTCGCCTGATTGTTGGCACTTGACAATCACCTTCCCTGAATTTTACTCAGGTGTAACTAAAGTCTGCTTTAAGGGTTGTTTATATTTCACATCATTAATCAGAATCTGCAGAGTTACTAAAGTAAATGTAGTGGAGTAAAAATACCAGGTTAACCTCTGAATTGTAGTGGAGTAGAATATATATTAATGCTGCCCATTATGGATACAAGCGATTTTCACCCATGTAGTAATTACATGTTTTAAATGTGTACACACCAATGTGTTTCCTATCGCCTAAACCTCCAGGGCTGTACACAGTTTAATACTGTCAACTTCTAATTTTGGGAAAAACAAAAACGTCTTTTAAAACTACAATTCCCAGTAGAGACTTGCCATAGAGAACATGTTGCGAAACACAATAGCCAGCATGTGTAGTTCTGGGGGGGCGTTCGAGTCCAGTTTTGAATAGTCTGCCGTGGTTTCGTTCCATTTCAAAGAGCTTGACGCTCGGCGTAACCTTGGCGCACTGCCACTCCAACATCCAATCACAGAGCTTGAAGATTAATCACGGGGTTTGTCAACGGGACTGTAGTCCCAAACGATAGCTGGGGATTATGGGTAGTGTAGTGTCTTCGGCCATCCTAAACTGAAATGTTTTTCGGATATCATATCGCATTAACAACACCACATCTGGCGTCACAGAGATCTTCTGTTACTGTCCTTTCTTCTTAGAGGAAGTACAGAAACACGTAACTCTGGATTTGTTTTAATGTTTGAGGTGCAATAAACGACACAGCAGCTTTTTGGCATGTTAAAACTATTATTTTCTGTCTCGCTCATGAGAGTAACAGCTGGAGAAATTACAGCCTCGTCTACTGATTTCAAATGTGTGCTCTAAAATGATATTTATAAATGACTATTATCATTATTATAAGCAAGACAATAAATGGCAAAGATATGTAGAAAATAAACGTATTTAAGATACGTTCATAAGAAACGTGACATGGGAGAAAATACGTTTCTTGAAGATATGTAGAAAATAAACGTATTTAAGATACGTTCATAAGAAACGTAACGTGGGAGAAAATATGTTTCTAGAAGATATGTAGAAAATAAACGTATTTAAGATACGTTCATAACAAACGTAACGTGGGAGAAAATACGTTTCTTGCTAAACGTAATTGAGAATGCAGTTTAGTTCTGTGGGAACGTAATTTTTAGGAGACAGGGTTGAAAATATCCCAAGGGAGTCTACAACAGCATGTAAGCCTCCGGATAATATATTCACTGGTCTTTCTGACATTACGTATCAAGACCTGGATGATAAATTACCATACAAGGGCTGTATAAAATGAAAAAAATAATACTCTAGATTAATGTGTTGTTGCAAATACAAACACTTTGTATTCCAGAAGGGCCTGCACAAAAGCTGCTCCCTTTATGATAACCTAACAATCCACAATGCTATCTCCAGTCTGACAGCAACTTATGCAGATGTGCATGGCTTCGCAGTGCTCGGCTGAATTGAACCCCCCTTGAAAAGTGTTCAGCAAGCAGGTCACATTGGCGTTGGCTGTCTGTTGTGGATGAAACGCTGAAACGCTGTCCTCCAAGATGCTCTAAGTCGTATAACTCACCTATCTGGCCCGTAACAGCCTGTGATGGATAGGGCTAGATTGAACCTGCAGTCACATCTAACCCATGTCATTTAGACTAAACAAGCTTCTTCCCGAAGATTACTCCTTAATGCTTAAACAAAGTTACATGTTTGCTTCCCGTATTCTTAAATGACCAAGTAAACGACGCATATCCATCACGTGTGAGATCATGTGCTCCCAGATTTATGAATGAGGAGACAGTTCAGCTGCAACACCCTCATCTGGAGGCAAGACAAGGCAGGGAGGTGAAATTGAAAATGTGAATGTCTGGATAATGGCAGAGGAGGAGTGCTCGAGATATAATACCAAATCTATAAAGGACAATTTCAGGCCCAAGACTCTAGAGCTCAGGCGCTCAATCATGAAGTGATTCGCTCAGATTGATCAAGGAGCGTCGTAATCACATGGGAATGTTACATGTGGCTCCAAGGAACTGTCAGGACATTCAAAGCTGGATTTCATGGATTTGAGGTGATGTGATTTCAAAGAAAAAGAGAATCCTAAAAGTAGTTTACTAAAATGTAGCAGCTGTCCACTAAAATGAATGTTCAGAAGGGAGGAATTCTGAGGAATGAAGTCACCATCAGAGTTTCACAGTAGAAATTCAGAGAGCTGGGTCCTTTGAATTTATGCTTTAATAAAAGAATCGCAAATCTACTAATGAAGTGTGCTGTTGATAACATACCCAGAATAAGCAGGAAACCTAAATGCACTTACAGATAACAAGGCTTCTTTTATTTAAAGTGATGCCGGTTAAAAGCTCAGTGCTCCCTTAGAAATTGAAATAAACGCTGCAAACGTGACATTAAATATTCATGACCTTCAGCCTGTCATCTAGCGCCTTCTGTGTGAAGACACATGTGCAACATAAAACTAAATCCTACATAATTATTCTGTTTTATTTTAAGTAAGAAGCTCATAAAGATAGATCTTAACAGCTGCATGAAGCAATTCTTCTTAGAACAGATATAACACAGTTCCCAAAACTATTGCTTGATTTCTCAACATTCAAACACAAAACTGTTAACCATTTTCAAAAAAAAAAAGTCTTTTGCAAAAAACCCACCTTGCTTTTCAAACACTGTTCAGTCTTCTTAAAACTGTTTTTTCCGAACCAAACCAATGCAACCAGCATGTTTGATCAAACACTGATATATATATTTTTTTAAACACTACCATCAATGTACTGTAATGTTTTGGCTTCATGCAGCTTTGTTACATATTTAAATGTATAAGATATAATTCCCTTTTTGTATTATTTTGATATTTTTAGGATGTTGTTTTCTTCTCCTAAAAATAGGATGCAATTTTAAGTAACATACATTTAAAGATGGTTTTCATATCTAATAAAAACTATGAATAAATAATAATAATATTGCATTGACACATAGAATACAATCACTTATCTTGTTTATTGTTTTCACAATAAGTTCAAATTGGGTGTCAGTCTCACTGTAAACGTATAGTTGATTCTTCAACTTTAAATGAGTTTCTTCAAAATGCAGACAGATTGATGTAGGCTTTATTGAAATCCAGAAAGTCAAGCTTTCAAAATGTGAGTTTATCACTGAAGTGTTTTGATGCAAACTTCAATCACATGGCATTTTAAGATCTTGACATTTTGAGGTTTTTTAGCCTCAGGATTTACTCAGCAGTTACAGTTTTTCTCGATTGCCAACACACATTTTTTTTAAATTGCTCAGTTTCTCAGAACACTAAACACAATTCACAAAACCCCACACCCAAAGTGCAAAACACTTCATTTCTCCTGCTAAATGAAGAACTGCACTCAAAACTACATAAACACTTACCAAATGCAAACTTTTGCACCAAATATAACACACTTCATTCATAATACTAGATTGTTTGACCACCCAACTACACTGAAAAAAAAGGCTGTTGGATTCACATGATTTTAATATGGAAACCGGTTGCACACATTAAAAAAATGTGTACTCAAAACTATTCCATTATGTTAAAGACACACAACTATGTTATGTCAAAGAAACATGAAATTGTTATGTTCATTTGAATATAGGTATATTCATTTACCCTATGTTTAACCAACATGACTTTTTATGTTCATTTTAGGCTTTTAATATGCTCAGTATATTTCATTTGTACCTGTTAAAGCTACATTAATGTTTTGTTTAAACTACATGCTATAGTTTTCTGTTTAATCTACCTAGTGCTCAAGGGGTACATAAGATTATTTATTTCATGTGAATAGAGGCATGTCGTAAATTCTTCTACAGGATCCATCCTAATCTCTTATATCTACAGCATTTATCACAACATTTTAAAACAAATAGTCAATAAAGACAAACACATTTCTTTGAACAACATTCATGTATTTTTCTCAAAAAAGAAAACAATATTAACAACCACCTACACATCCAGATGAGCTTTTGTTTTTTCCATCATGCAGCCCCAGGAGAATTAACAAATACATTGAAAATAAAGAAAATAAAGAAATAGAAAAAGTTTGTGATGCATGTACATATACATTATTGTGTTAGAACACAGCAAGGAAGCTTAAAGGAAACTATTCTCCCGACCAAAATAAAGGTTTATTGGGCCAGATGGCAAAGAAAGGCTTATTTGTGTAACTCATTCATAGTAAACAATTAACAGAAAATGTCAACGCCTAGCCAAAAAAAGGAAATGTTCTTGCAAATCCATTACTTAAATAGTAACCTGCTAATATGAAAGGGCACTTTAATGCAGGAAATCAATGGCATTGCTTTGGAAAAATACATGAAAGTATAATAATGGCCTGGTTTCTCACCACATATGCACTAAAGAAAGTATTACAAATAAAAACAAGAACTGACATTTTGAAGTAGCGCAATTAGTACATTCTGAAACACATGACAAGGGGTACATTCTGAAAACACATGACCCCAGGAAAAACACACATTTCTGAAACATGCAAATCAAGCAAAAAGCATGAGCAAAGGAAGTGCAAGACAGTTGTATCGATGAAAGTCCAGTATGAATGCTGTAAAAGTGCACAATGGTCCATGGCAACAGCTCACTCAAATAGTTTGTTTTTAAACGCTTGGGCTTTCTTGGAGAGCATGTTGCCGTCTAGCTCCATTAACATTTGCTGGAGGACTTCGAACGTGCACTTCAGTTAAGGGGGGTCGTTCAGGTTCATTGCATACATTAGTCCAAACAGCATGGTAGCAGCTAATGCAATGTTGTCCACATCAGTTAGTACCTGTTGGCCTTCCAGGACAATCTGTCCTCTGGTCTCATCTGTCCTCTGGTCTCATGTTTGACAACATAAAGGCCCACTGTAATCCCCTCAATGGACTGCAGAATGACGTCTTCATCTTCTGCCTGCAGAGCGCACAGTCACAAAGGGAACAGAGTGAGATCTAACAAATCAATACATATATATACCCATTACTAAGTCCCTGTGTTTAACAAGTACATTTGGTCAGTTTTCAGTACTTTTAAGCCTCCTTGTTATCTGATATACTCCTGTCTGACCTGATAAAAAATATTTCATTTCCTGTATCCGTTTTAAATGAAAAGCCCTCTAGCTTTTCAGTGTAGTCTGGCTATTAAACAAAAAACAGGGATGTTTACATACTTTATGCCAGGCATCCTCAAAGTCCGGACTCCGGTCCGGATCCGGACCGAACCAGAACTGTCTCTGGACTCTGAGCAAATTATACTTTTCATATGTATTATCTGTGTTATCTGCGAGACATCGCCACAACGCAACGAGTCAAAATGATCCGCTATGTCCATAGACTGCAAACAGCGCTCTGCATGTCCTGTTCCACTGTCTGTGTGTGTCTGTCAACGCATTGGTCCAATCACATTCAGCATCCCGTCAGCGTTTTTTCCCCCCAAACAATCTGCGAATCAGAGGCACAGTAGGGCGGGTCTTCGCGGAATGCGGGTGGGTCAGAGCGAGAGTTTAAAAAAAAAAAATTCAGAGCGAGAGTTAACAGCTCATCTAGTTCCATCTGTACTGTAGCTAGTAGCCTAGTTTCACCTACCGGGGTGGCAACTGACACCCTAAAAATAGGCCTTGCCACCCAGCTTTGTTTTGAAAGAAAAGTTGTGGCTCATCGGACATTTATGAGAGAAAGTCTCTAATGTCCGAGTGCAAGTGAATGCAGCACATGATGCACGTCATGTAACCCGCCCCTCCCCGGGTCCTGGCGCGAGCGTGGATATATGATTGGCGGCGATTTCATTTGAACAGCACGGCGCAAAACGAGAAGCATTCGGACCCAAGCACTGAAGGAATGAGGTATTTGCGGTCTACACTGACAGAGAAGAGACTATCAGTTTGGCTGTACTCAGCATTGAATCAAAACGCACTAAAGCTGTTGATCTTAATACGTTTGTGAGGCGTTTTGCTGAACAACATGGCAATCACCGCATTCAGCATTCAGACATGTCAACTTGATGCTCTGCTCACGGATGAGCATACAAAACTATTAAGATGATGACCTTACATGTGTAAATATATTTTTTTCTTTGAGGGGGTGTGCCCCCAAAAAACTGTTTTAAGTCCTGAGAAAGTCAAATAAGACGGTGTGTAAAACTACACTGCCCAGCCAAAAAAAAGTAACCACTTTGATTTAACTAGGCCAGTAGGTAAGGACTTTCCACTGGATAATAACTGAAGTATAATATAATGCATGACTGAAGTGATGGAGACCATGTTGAAGGCAAACAAAAAGAGGAAATAACAGGTCAAATCAAGCAAATCCCCCTCTCAGATTCCACAGCAACCAGAAGAACATAAATACTGGCTGGTGATTTGATTAATCAGCTTTGTGATGGAATAAAAAATGCACAGTGCATTTCCTTAGCTGTGGATGAGTCCACTGACACCACTGACAATGCTCAGTTGCTGGTGTTTGTGAATTTTTATGATGAGGCAAAGGGGGAGTTTGTTGAAGATGTTTTGGGCCTGACGAACCTCAGTGGACAAACAAGGGGGCAAGACATTTATAAAGCAATAATGGGAATGCTGAATGAAAGAGGGTGCAGCTGCCTTTATTCATAACTGTGCAGCTCTTACACTGCGACTCTGAGGAATCAAGCACAGACACAATAACAATGAAAACTGCTGCATACAGATTATTTTTGTTTTTGCAACCTCGTGTTAAGAATCTTGTTGCAATTGTTTAAAAGTTTGAATGACCGTAATAAACGGACCTTTGTCTTATTGAAACGTTTATTTTGGACCTTTAAGATTTGTATTTGAGTACCCCTGCTTTAGGCTATATACTATGTGGCGTTTCAATAAATACATATTTTAACGCCCAACAAAAAAATCAAAAGGTCAAATATTACTTCTACACACAGCCCCTTGAGAAGACAATCCCGGCCTAAATCGACATCATCAACCTAAGTGAAGGGGAATAAGAAAAGAAAGAATCTATTTTGCTTAATGAAATGTGTACACTATTGACTCGATGTATAATTTCCTTAAAATGAATTCTTACTTGAGTCATGTTTGACATAATACAGTTCAGACGCTGGCCTATCTGTCCTCCTCTCTTCTCAAAAACCTTCAGAAGTTTGTCAGATAGCACATCCAGCTGAGAGAGAACTCTTGATTGAAGGGGCAGGGTTGTTATGCGCTTAAACTCCGCATTTATCAAAGAAAACAAAATATCACAGTCATAAAAATCATTTCATTTTCTAATGATGTTATGATTGTAGTTGTGTGCTTGCCTCAAAACGATGCAGAGAAACTAGTCCATGCATTTGTTACTTCAAGGCTAGCTTATTGTAACTCTTTATTATCAGGGTGTACCAAAAAGTCAGTTAAGTTGCTTCAGCTGATTCAAAATGTATTGACCAGAGCACGGAAAAGGGACCACATTACTCCTGTTTTGGCTCCATAGTGAGAATAACTTTTTATATCAAGTACGAACAACCAGGTTAGACTACATTACATTTCATTTAGTTTACGTTTTTTTCCAAAGCGACTTAAAATAAGTATTACTGTAATATAAGACTACAAGAAACACCCTTATAGCCATTTCAACAAACAAAACATTATCACTTTTGTGAAGGAGGCTTTATCGCAGAATGTTTGGCTTTTGTCTCTCACTTTCTGAATAACTTTTGCCTAATAAATCAGAAAATGTGTATATCCCTGCAATGTTTGCAGTATGTAAATGTTATGAATAAATATTCAGAAATTGTCAGACTAATACCAGTTTTCAATTAGTTAAAGATCAAGTTTAAGTTAGTCAAGTAAATCACACAAAACATTTGAATACTCACCATTCAGAGCCTTTGGAACAATGTTCAAAGGAAGGCTGAGGTCAATCTTCTCCACACCAATTATCTATCAGAGAAAAACATATTTTTAATTATTTCATTATTCACACACAAATAAAACAAAAATGTTCTGCTCCTTAAAGGCGACATTTACCATTTAATTATGTACCTTTAGGTTAATATGAACCGACTTCGGCCGAGATGGGCGCCTCCAGTGTAAAAAGCTACAGTAGCCTATACTAATGCAATGAGTACAACTTTGTACGGAGCCATACACATCAGCGTTGCGAGCTCTTTCCCATTGGTTTCAATGGAGACGTGCACTGCAGCAGCGCGCAGCGCTCGTCATGTGACGAGGAACAACCAATCACAACCGAGAAACATCTCAACTTCCGTAAACACAAGTGTACGGCAAATATGGAAGATAAGTTCATTTCACAGCGGGTGGATCGTCACCCTTACTCAGGGTTGCCAACTCTCACGCATCTGGCGTGTGACACACGCTTTCACTCTCAATCTCACGCTGCCCAAACTATTCTCACGCCAAAAACAAGATGAACCGGCGATCGTTTTTGGTTGGTTATTTACAATGTTGAGTTGACTGCTCAAGCTGTCGATCCACTCCCTCCCCGCCCCCACCACTCTTAACAACGTTAACAGACAGCAGAGCAGTGGGAGCCGGTTGGTCAATCCCCGACCCGTATTGCGCATGCGCAGATCCAGTAGAAATTATAAAAAAGTAAAAGTCTGCTGCTTATTGTTCTACTAGGCCAGGGGTGCCCAACCTTTTTTTAACCGACAGCTACTTTTAAAGTTGCCAGTCTGCCGAGATCTACCAGTCCAAATAGAGAGGCGTAGCCATTACTGACAGCCTACTGCCAGGTAAATACACACTTCTACTTGTATAAAACTGACCTTTGTACGATTAATACTTCATAAAATACTGCAGATCCTTTATCTTACCTCTTTCTAATCTACACACATACAAGTATTTAACTGAAGTTACACAACAGTGTTGTTGATACAGAGTTGGAGTTTATATTCACACGTCACATACTACAGTGGGTAATGTTTTCAAGAAACATTGAACAGTGCTGCCACATATGACACAGGGAAAAAAGAAAAGACACTGAACCCTTTCGTGGCCATTAGATAAAAATAGTGTTGCTACAGAAGTATAAATTAGGCTTACTAATAAGACAACTCAGATCTGAAGCTACACAGGAATCTGCTGCCAAAGTGCAATAAAAAAGACAAAATTAATAGAATCAAACCCTTTTTTTGTTGCATTTTAGTAGATTATAAAAATAAATGCCTTTAAAATAGGATGCAAGCAACACTAGTTTCTTAACCTGAATTGATAATAGACTATAATCAATTTAAGTTTGCATTCTTATACCATTTTGTACAATAATTATAATGAATAAGTTCAAACAAACTCAAATTTACAGCTGATTAATAACGGTATCTAACTTGAGTTTTTATTATATCAAAAACCTGTTGAAATGCTTCTGTTATTTTTACTGTCCCCCAAAAGCGCATCGGCAGCCTCCAGGAATGCTTCTTTCACAACTTCGCCGTCTTTGAAAGACTTCATGTGTTTCGCAAGAACGTGACTGACACGTTAAGATGCTCTGGTAACAGCCTTGCTCTTGTTGTTGGGCCTGGTGAAAATGGACTGCTGTGCATTTAGCTGTGCTTTCAGGCCCCTCCCCTTTAGGGAGCGTAGAGCAGAATTAGGAGGGAATTCCGTCTCGTAGCGTTTGTGCACTGTTTTGAAATGCCGCTCCTAAATTACCCTTCTTCGATAAAGCCACGCTCGCATTGCAGATGAGACAGATGGACTTTGAATTGGAATAGATACAAAAATAATCATCCTCACACTCGGGAGTGAAAATTATATATTTTTTGCTTCTGCCATAATTGCGGTCTTGTGTGTGTGCAGACTGTCACTCCTGTTGACACGGACAACGTTAGCGAACTAGTGCACTGCCCACTGCTCACCAGCCACGCCCCGACACATGGGGTCACGCCGGCCAATCACAAAGCTTTGATGCGTTCAAGTGCATTATTCTGGCACAGGAATAATATGTTACAGGACATTAACGATAAAACAGAATATTGTTGTTCTATTTTTAGACACATCTCGCGATCGACTGGTTGGGCACCCCTGTACTAGGCCAAAATAGAGTCCAAGAGTGAGTATATGAGAGTGAGAGTGTGTTAATTAATATATTTGGCAGTTTGGCGTAAGTCTGTAGATTTGTCTGTGTGTGTGTGTGTCTCACGATAATTAATTTTGTTGGATACATTTTCCCGGAAATTATTGCGATAACCGATAATATTGTCTGCACCGTTGTATGACCATTTTAGATCACTTACATAATGATAATATATAATAATAATTCAAGTACATCCTTTCAAACTGCTAGTCACATCCTCATGTAAATGGAAATGTATTGAGTTCATTTTTAACATATTTTTAAGTCAATTAATTGCTTTCACAGGCACACAATAAAACAGTGGAAAGCAAACATGTGTTTGACTTTCATTACTGAATGAAACTTTGTGCCCTTTATAGTCTGTGTCCAATATTGTGTATTTGTATATATTGTATATATATATATCCTATATATATATGCTAAGGTCCCGCTGCTGACACGATAGCAGTCATTTAGTGCGCATATGTGTAATTAAACCATGAATTAAACCCATGATATCAAAATCTCACTCCAGCCAGGTACCCAAAGTTGGCAACCCTGCCCTTACTTGATCTGTCCGGCATGTCCCCATATTCATGGTATGTGCACCGCTGCTAAAATGTAACACAATCATTAATATCCTCCACTTTCCAGTATCAAGTGTCGCTTTCCGGGACACACCCCCACACACAATATTGTGTCTCTGTTTTGATCTGTGTGTATTTACGGTATTTACATGAACACAGAGCGGATCAAAGCAGAGACATAAACACAGTTTTTTAGGGAAAACACTGCGGTCCCACAGACAATATTGTATCTTTAACAATCAACACCTTAAATGGGTAAGATGGTCGCTTAACGTAAGGTAGGCCTACAACCTGCATCAGCGCCCTTAAAAGTCGGCACAAGAGTAGACATGCAGAGCCGGACCGACGCAGTAAAGTTCTACACCGCCTGACAGCATGAACAATCATTTAAAACAAGACGTAGCCTATAGACATGCAAACATGCCGCAAGCTCATCCATCAGATATGACTCCCCCCTCCCCACTGAGCTCGGTTTAATGTGCATAACTTTGGGCAAGGTTCATAGTTTTAAATATTGTAAATCAAGCAACTGTCGGACTTACGCTCTACAAATACTCACAGTATAAAAAAACACGCTAAACACAAGTCAATCAATATAAACTCACCTTATGATTTTCATGGCTTTATCCTAGCTAACACCAGTGAATGACAATGTTTACAAATTGACAGCTGTATTTACGTTGCTCGTTGTAACGGCAAATGTGAACTCTGCTTTTTGCAAACAATGCGTCTTGTGATAACCTGTAACTATGATGAACATTTGATGACATTAAATAACTTCAAATAACTTTTACCTTGTAGAGATGTTCTCGGGACAGAACCAGCTTACTCCTCCGATGCGGGAAGAAAACATTGTAGAACCCCTTCCCCCTCCTTTGTTAAAAAAGACAAAGCTTCACATTTTTAAAAATAAATATATTTTGCAGTTTTTTTCTGCTTTACATCTTGTCCATTAAAGTGCCATATTGTTCAGGTTCAATTACGAAACTATTAAAGTACGGGTTTGAGTCCGACCATATTAATTTGTGAATAAAATATTTGTAAATAATAATTAGAAGCTGAGTAATCGGCTGCAGAGCAAGCTGCTGACGTATGTGCTCAGTGGGCGGAGTTACAGAGACAAACATAACTTTTTTCTTATTTCTTAACATGATTGAGACTTATAGAACGTACAGCCCTCAAGATTAACATAGTTCTACATGATTGATTTATGTTTCGACGAGGAACATGAATAAATTATGTTTCATATATTAAATGCATATTTGCAAATTGAACAACCCCACTTTCCCCTTTTTTTCAGTGTACACACTGCTGAGCATAATCTAAAGCACTTTCATCTGTTATGGGCTATGCTCTGTTCATAGAGGTTTCTGCAGAGAAAGATTGCTTGAGTTTACAGAAATACAGTAAATGAAGAAATACAAATGAGTTGTTGAAAAAAATCACATTTTATTCAAATATAACATTGTGCAACATGCATCTCAGCACATACTATGCTTCGGATCTCTCTAAGTGTGATGGCATTGTTTGCCAAAACCCAGTTTGTGACTGCTGCTTCCTGTGCCTCATTGAAAATCCTTGGCCTTCCACCTCTTTGTTTCTCAGTCCTTCAGATAAACAACAAAGTGTTTAGTTTGTCGGTCAGTGTGTGTGTTGCATAAAAGTAAGTCTACCACAGTAAATTGTGCAGGATTTTTGTACAGTTATAGTATGCAACATGCCAACAATTCAATTACAGTAATGAAGTAAATACGTTTCACACAACAGATATAAACACTGATATATCATGAGAGTATTCTTCTTTGTCCATGTCCTCTCCCTCCAGCTCTACCTCTACCTCTCATTCTTCCTCCTCTCACTCTCACCCACCTCTTCCTCCTCCTCTCACTCTCAGCCCAGCCCAGCTCAGCTCTTCCTCTTCCTCTTCCTCTTCCTCTTGCTCTTACTTCCATGTTGGCTTCCATTGTTGCTGTAAGAAAGTTCTCACCTGTGGTCTTTTTATAGTCCTAACATCCTGATTGATGAGCCAACAATTATGCTATCAGGTGTTTGGTCAGGTGGAACGTGTTTCTTGATCATTGGTCCATGTGTGAGGCATTTTGAATATCAGTGTTTTAAACCTGCTAACACGTGACTTTATGTCAGATTCCTGTGTCTTACTTGGAGAAACGTGTGCAGTGGTTTGCAAAAAGTGCCATGTTGATTTGCAAATTGTGTGAAAAGCTGAAAACGTGTTTAGAGTTTTGGAGATTTGAGCCGATGTTTTGCTCTTTGAGTGTCAGTTAAAATAATTGTGCTTTATGTATAACTTTACTGTGTTAGCAATCGAGAAAAACTGTAAAGCATAAGACCAGACATGAGAGCCGTTCCGCATAGTGCTCTTTCAAAAGGGTTACACTTGAGAAGTAAACTGCACTAGAAGTATTAGATCCTTGAAGAAAGTAAAAGTATTGATTTTGCAGTAAAAAGGTGTTTATTGTACTATTATATGTGATGTTAATATGGACTAATATTATGGCTGAACTGATCTTACTTACATTTTACTGCAGACTTTTAAGGTTGTGCTTCCTCTAATTCTTTTAAATACTGTTGGGTAATTCAAAGTACAGCAACTCACCAAATGTCTCTCAGAAATTAAATCCTGGATGCAAACAAACTACCTTCAAC
Organism: Pogonophryne albipinna; assembly: GCA_028583405.1. Classification (NCBI taxonomy): domain Eukaryota; kingdom Metazoa; phylum Chordata; class Actinopteri; order Perciformes; family Artedidraconidae; genus Pogonophryne; species Pogonophryne albipinna. The sequence goes on from CM053242.1 coordinate 33,465,136, forward strand.
TGAACAGCGACAAATCAGATATCATCATAATCGGACCCACATCCCGCACCAACACCACCCAGAACTTCAACCTCACCCTTGACAACACCACTCTAACCCCCTCTCCTCACATTCGCAACCTTGGAGTAATCTTTGATAGCCAGCTCAAATTCGACAAACATACAAACCATATCACCAGGACCGCCTTCTTCCATCTGAAAAACATTGCCCGCCTCCGTCCCTCACTCTCCTTCCCGGCTGCTAAAACCCTCATCCACGCATTTATCACCTCAAGACTGGACTACTGCAACAGCATCCTGTATGGTTCATCATCCAAAATTCTAAATAAACTACAATACATCCAGAACTGCGCTGCCCGCCTCCTCACCCACACCCGCTCCAGAGACCACATCACCCCCATCCTTCAAAACCTGCACTGGCTCCCTGTCCGTCAACGAATACACTTCAAAATCCTCCTGCTAACACACAAAGTTCTCAATAACCAGGCCCCCCCCCTACCTCACCGACCTGATACACCACTACACCCCCTCCCGCAGCCTTCGTTCATCAGAAGCGAACCTCCTCTCTATCCCCACACGAACCAAGCTCCGAACCTGGGGGGACAGAACCTTCTCCATCGCTGCCCCCACCCTCTGGAACTCCCTTCCACAACACATCAGAGACTGCACCGACCCCCCCACTTTCAAAACACTGACCAAAACACACCTCTTCAGACTGGCTTTTAATTTGTGTATTATGCTGTGTTGCTGTTTTAATATTTGTAAAAAACATTTTTTAATTCTTTATTCTATTTTATCATGTTTTATCAAACCACTGTAAAGTGTCTTTGAGCACCTGGAAAAGCGCTTTGAAATAAAATGTATTATTATTATTAGATAAAAAATGTCCTCCCTTGAGCACTGTCTCCAGACTCAAACAAACGTTTAAAGTTGTCCTCTAACTACCCTATTTTTCTTTACAGTAATGTATCATCATGTCTTTCTTCTCATGTCTTTACGATATGTGCCTCTTCTCTGTTTTTGGTGTAACTCCCTTTAATGGTGTTATCCCATTGCTGTTGCCACTGCTGATTCACTTTGCACTACAACCCTTTCCCTCTAATTTAAGAAATGTAATTTGATATCAGCAATTCATTTTTTGACTGCTTCTTTTGCAAGCTTGCCTGCTTTCTTGTTTTTCCCAGAATCCCAAAGTGTGTTAGGAGCCACTTGAAGGTCCCTTCAGGTCTCTTTTTACGTTAGATGTGGTCTGGAGGAGGATAAGTCCTGCTCCCTTGGACTGGACAGGAAGTAGGATCAACATGAGTCTTTGTGTGTTTAAAATATGCATAACATCAGTCCTAGATTTATATTTTTGTTCTTCTATATGACAAAATATTTAAATATAAGAATAACTTATAATCCTCACAGTTTTTTGGAGAAAATTGAAATATTCATCTCAGTATCTATCTATAAGTGCGGTAACTTATTTAATGAATGATTGGCTGAGAAACAAATCAAAGAAGTCTAAAAGGAGGGAATGGGCTGGAAATTCAAAGTGCTACTGTATACATTGATAGAAAAACATCAACCAAGGATAAAATCATTATGTTTCAGATCCACATTCATTTTCTTTATACGGTGTAATTTTAATGTAAGACAATCTGCCTGAAGCTTTATATAAAAATATGTAGAGTCACTGAAGTTATACTTTAGTTCAACCCTTAGATGCATAGCTCTCTTTATAGAAAAGTATGGAGATTATACGGTGGCCCTGAAGTGCAAGTCAAAACAACATTTCAGAAAACGCCACAGCCTTTCAGAAAACACCACAGCATATCAGAAAACACCACAGCATATCAGAAAACACTACAGCATTTCAGAAAACGCTACAGCATTTCAGAAAACACTTCAACATTTCAGAAAACACCACAGCATTTCAGAAAACGCCACAGCATTTCAGAAAACACTTCAACATTTCAGAAAACGCTACAGCATTTCACAAAACACTTCAACATTTCAGAAAACACCACAGCATTTCACAAAACACTTCAACATTTCAGAAAACACCACAGCATTTCAGAAAACGCCACAGCATTTCAGAAAACACTTCAACATTTCAGAAAACGCTACAGCATTTCACAAAACACTTCAACATTTCAGAAAACACCACAGCATTTCACAAAACACTTCAACATTTCAGAAAACACCACAGCATTTCACAAAACACTTCAACATTTCAGAAAACACCACAGCATTTCACAAAACACTTCAACATTTCACAAAACACCACAGCATTTCACAAAACACTTCAACATTTCAGAAAACACCACAGCATTTCACAAAACACTACAGCATTTCAGAAAACACCACAGCATTTCACAAAACACCACAGCATTTCACAAAACACTACAGCATTTCAGAAAACACCACAGCATTTCACAAAACACCACAGCATTTCACAAAACACTACAGCATTTCACAAAACACCACAGCATTTCACAAAACACTACAGCATTTCACAAAACACTACAGCATTTCACAAAACACCACAGCATTTCACAAAACACTACAGCATTTCACAAAACACCACAGCATTTCACAAAACACTTCAACATTTCAGAAAACACCACAGCATTTCACAAAACACTACAGCATTTCACAAAACACTTCAACATTTCAGAAAACACCACAGCATTTCACAAAACACCACAGCATTTCACAAAACACTACAGCATTTCAGAAAACACCACAGCATTTCACAAAACACCACAGCATTTCACAAAACACTACAGCATTTCAGAAAACACCACAGCATTTCACAAAACACCACAGCATTTCACAAAACACTACAGCATTTCACAAAACACCACAGCATTTCACAAAACACTACAGCATTTCACAAAACACTACAGCATTTCAGAAAACACCACAGCATTTCACAAAACACTACAGCATTTCACAAAACACCACAGCATTTCACAAAACACCACAGCATTTCAGAAAACACCACAGCATTTCACAAAACACTACAGCATTTCAGAAAACACCACAGCATTTCACAAAACACCACAGCATTTCACAAAACACCACAGCATTTCACAAAACACTTCAACATTTCAGAAAACACCACAGCATTTCACAAAACACCACAGCATTTCACAAAACACCACAGCATTTCACAAAACACCACAGCATTTCACAAAACACTTCAACATTTCAGAAAACACCACAGCATTTCACAAAACACTACAGCATTTCACAAAACACTTCAACATTTCAGAAAACACCACAGCATTTCACAAAACACTACAGCATTTCACAAAACACTTCAACATTTCAATTTATACGGAAAGGGTATTCCTTTAGGGAGAACACTTCTTGTTTGTGATTGGACAGAGCCAGCCAGAGAAGCACTGCTGTGATTGGTTGTTTTTGCTGCCAATCAAGAAATTACGCTTCGTGATTGGTCAGCACCACAGCGCAACATGTCCCTGAAAATCAGCCGTTAGCTATTAGCACACAGAGCTACTACAGCTCCTCATATCTGTTCAGAAACTGGACAAAAGTTAAACATGAACAAAACACAGACTGTCTATGTCATGGTGAATACAATCGCTGCTTTATTTCTGTCTGTATGCCGTTGTTGTGAGTGTGGACGGAGCAGCTACAGGTTTTCTGAAATGCTGTAGTGTTTTCTGAAATGCTGTGGCGTTTTCTGAAATGTTGTTTTGACTTGCACTTCAGGGCCACCGTAAGATTAGGCTAAAAATACATTTATGTTTATGTATTAACATTAACTTAGGCATCCTGAGACTGAATCCAAAATGAAAGCATTAAGTATGTTTATCTTTTAATAAATGTCAGATTTTCAATCATGAATCAAATGTTTCCATGCTGATTCGTCCAATATCCAAAAGGATGCATGAGATGAAATATAAGTAGATTTAGATTTATTGAAACAATGTCAATCAAATGAACTACAAGAAAACTCTTCATAAAAAGTCAATGTAAAACATTTGAATGAAAATAATGTTTACTAACACATACAATACATGTGCGTTGGAGTATTTATAAAGCATTACTTACCAATATAATGTATAAAGTTAATATAATTGCACGTCCTGAAAATAAAACAGAGAGAAACTTCTTGTTTTGGAACATTTCTCTGAATTCCTGAAAGTCAGCTTATAAATCTTATAAATGAGATAAGAAGGGTGAAGAACACATTTTTTTGAAATTATTTATTCTACTAAATTCATACAAAAACAAAGAAGTATAATTCATACACACAAAATGAACAAAATTAGTAGAAGCGGGAGGGCTGAAGCATAGCTTATGGGAAGTAGTTTACAAAAAACAAATGATAATAATAATATATGCATATAAACATTATGAACACTTATTTTCAAGTGACTTTTTTACATTCATATGTTCACACATACACAAAATATACATAAACACCATATGTTCAAGTGTATAAGTACACAAATGCACTCATATACACCAATACAAATATTGCAAGGCAATTTCCAGGGCTGAAATAATAATTCAACCCCATAACAATGAAAATAAATAAGAAAGAACAAATAAATTAAAAGTAATGTAGACCATATTACATAAATAAAAAAGGATTCTGGGAATATCCAATATTTGTTAGCTGGAGTAATCTGCAAATAGATTTCTTTTTAATTTAGTTTTGAATTATTGATGACAAGTGATACTTGAAAGGTCTGGGTGAAGTCCATTCCACGTTCTAACTCTGATTATGGATAAGCTGTGTGATTTGATGGTTGTTCTACAGGGCTTGCTACACAACCAGTTAGGATGCCTAGTTGGGTATTTCCTGACTGTGGTTTGGAACTGCTTTTGAATGTTAGTAGGCATTTTGTTATGGTAAATGTTGTGCATAATCAGTACTGTTTTAAGCTTTACTATATCAACACATTTTAATAGATTGAGTTTTTAAAATATTGGAGTTGTGTGTTCATATTTACCAACACCACAGACTATTCGTAATACTTTCTTTTGGGATGTTATTATTTTTTGTAGATTTGTCGAGTACGTGTTTCCCCATATTTCGGAGCAGTAGTAAAGGTAAGGGAGAAATAGACTGTTATAAAGAGTTCTGAGTATTTTTTCCTCAAGAATGTTCTTAGTATGATACAAAAGAGCTATTGTTTTTGACAGTTTATTCTGTACATAATTGATATGGTGCTTCCAGTTGAGTTTTTTGTCAACAAGCAGTCCTAAAAATGTACATGCACCAACTTTTTCTATCTCAGTATTGCAAATCCGTATAATGCAGTCATTTGTACTCTCAGACTTTGTATTGAATAACATGTAATTTGTTTTGGCCACATTAAGGGATAATTTATTAACTGCAAACCAGTTACATAGTATTTCTAATTCTGCATTCACAATTTTACCAAGATCACCAAGATTATGATGGGAGCAGAGAATGGTGGTATCATCGGCAAACAAAATGAATTTCAACAGGTCGGAGGTGTTGATTATGTCATTAATATAAATCAGAAACAGTTTTGGACCTAAAATTGATCCTTGTGGGACTCCACATGTTATAGGAAGCTTGTTTGATTTTGCCTCGTCTATATCCACATATTGTAGCCTATTTCTCAGATAACTCTTAACCCATTATTTTAGCTTGACCCCTTATGTCATAATGTTCTAATTTGTGTAGCAGTATAGTATGGCTCACAGTATCAAAAGCCTTTTTAAGGTCAATGAATATACCAGCTGTAATCATTTTTTTCTCAATGTTGGTATTCTTCTTCTTCTTCAACCAGTTCAATTACTGCTGAAGAAAGAATCCATATTGGCTGGGGCATAGTATATTACATTTGCTGAGGAATGACTCCAGACGGTTGTTGAAGAGTTTTTCCAGGATTTTTGAAAATTGTGGTAGTAAAGAAATGGGTCTATAGTTATTAAGACTTGATTTATCACCAGATTTGAAAACCGGAATCACCTTTGCGATTTTCATTCCATTGGGGAAAATACCTTGTTGGAACGATTTATTGCATATATTTACTAGGGGGGCTACAATGTTTGGTGCAACGTGTTTAACAATATTCATACTCCTAAATAATCTTTGGACTGTTTACTGTGTTGAGTATTGACAATATCAAGCAGTTCTTTTTCTGTAATTGGGTTCAGGAACATACTCTGTTGTTGCAATTTTTCAGAAAATCATCAACTTTTCATGAAGTTGGACTGATTTTGGTCGCCAGGTTGGGGCCAATTTCAGTAAAGAACTGATTAAAGCTATTTGCAACATCCGTTGGGGTTTTTCCTTCGGTTTGGAATTTCTTAAATTAATTTCTGTTCATTTATTTTCTTCTTAATTATGCTATTTATTACCTTCCAAGTGGTTTTCATATCTCCTATGGCATTTTCTAATTTTTCAGAGAAGTATCGTCTTTCACAGTTTCTAAGGATTGTAGTCAATTAGTTTTTATACAATTTATAACGACTTTCATCTTCAACGCTTTTACTTTTCAAAAATGTCCTAAAGAGTGCATTTTTCTTACAACAGGCGTTTTTCAGTCCATGAGTGAACCAGAGTTTTGAGTCATTATTATTCCTGTTGCTAATGTTAATTTTTATATATGGACAACATTCGTTCATGTTTTGCATGAAAATCCTCTACAAACTCATTATAGAATTTATTTACATCTTGAATCTCAAATACTTCTTCTATTTTTCATTTTTTAAGTTTATATTTAATTTATTTGGAGAACTGTCATTTAATTTCCGCTTAGTTATGTATGTCTTTTGTTCTTTGTTATTTACAGGCTATTTTCCGCAAATTGTGAATATTGGCAGGTGACATCAGTGATGAGGGCCCCACTATGATGAGGGCCCCACTATGATGTTCCGTTTCAAGGACGTTAGTGAACATTTTATCAATTATGGTTTTAGTAGTGCTTGTTAACCTGGTTGGTTTGGATATAAGAGGGAGAAGCCCACACGAAAAAGGTTATATTTCATATGCTTAATTCATTTCAAGCTGGTTTTGTTTTAAAAAGACACCTTGAAGGCCAAAAGAGTTTAGTCAGTATTTAAGTGGTTATGTAATTCAAAGGTATTGCATTTGAATTTTGATGTAAAACGGGTGGGAGATAAACTCCCTCTGGAGGAAACTTTGGGATTTCAACCTTTGTAGACAATTTACATGCACAAAAACATACCACACTACAGGATAGGGAAAACTCCAAAAAGCATAATATGGCCTCTTTAAAACAGTAGTACTGATGGTCTCTCCTGAAAGCAGCCAGTAAGTGAATAAGAAGACTAAATGGGGATCTTCATTCCCTAGACAAGATGTCAAACTGGTCTGAATTTAAATTAGTTTCACTTAAACCATTTTGAAGCTTACAAGTCTCAAAGGAGTTACCTTTTCACAGCTTGAATTGTAAATCAATCCTGAAAAGAAACCCATCAAAGTTTTACCTTTAACTTAAAAGATGACTTTAAAATGTTTTGAAGAATTCAGCTTGAAGTCCAATGACCCGAAACACATTTCATGCTGTTTTAAACATTGAATCTCTTATAAGCATAAAAGCATAATAGCAGACGTATATAAATTAATAATTGGAGTATTTTTATTGTAGATTTACAACTTTCATATGGGAAATGGAATATATATTTTACCGGAGAATACTTACCTCCTTCCACGGGCCTTTTGTTTCCCAATACCATTTTAAAGATTGCTCCTCGGGCTTCTTATGATTCATAATATGTTTGCTGAAAAGTTAGTATCCTGTCACATTGAGACAATATCAATTACATATTTATATTTCAATGATAAGAAAGGAATGTCAAAATGTAATATGTAATGTAAAGCGATTTGAGCACTTGGAAAGGGCTATAATAAATGCCATGAAGTATTATTATTATTATTAGGGCCCGAGCACGGAGCGCTAGGACCCGACGGCGTCCTAGCACGAAGTGCGAAGAACCTATTGTTATTGGAGGAATTCTTCTTCTTATTTTTAGTTGCCATCTTTCCTGTTTTTGAGGCCTTTAGGATGCTTCAAAAGTTGTATAAGTTATATAATATTCCAACGTGCTCGCTAGCGCCACCAATCAAAATCCCATTTCGGAATAAATTTACAAAGTCGCACCGTAACTCGGAATGACCTGAAATGTTGCACACATATCCGGGTGGACCTGCTCTACAAATAATCCTCTTGGAACCCTAAGCTCCGCCTACATTTTTTTTCTTCTAAATTAGCATAATGTTCAAAACAGTGAAATATTCACTTACATTTCAATTTTTGTTTTTTTTACCCTAAAGTATACAGCATCCGTGGAGGGTCACACACATTACCCTAGGAGATGAGCATGTTCAAACGATAAATATTTCCGCCATGAATTAAAACATACTCGCAAAAAAGCGGGGCTTAGAAATAAATGGTCATAACTCATCAACAATGTATCCATTCACCACAGATTTTGGTGTATAGGTTCAGTCTGTCTTGGGAAATAGGCACACCAAACCATTTTCATTTTGGACTATAGGGGGTGCCAAAAAACCCACAAATTTATAACTCAAGAACGGATGGACACATTTTTTCATTTTTTTTTTACATATTCTCTGGGGATGACTACGAACTGAGATTTAAAGTGTCATAACAAATGCAGAATGTGGGCGTGGCCTATACCGTTTTTTTTACATTGCGAAAGCATAAGATCAGCTTCGGACGCAAAACTTGGGACACACGTCACAGCCAAGCGGCAAACTCTGGGGAACAGCCAGGACGCCAATACGGAAGTGCCACACACTGCAGTTCATACATGGGCCGCTAGGGACTGGCTGCAGAAAGGAGCAATTTCCATAGACCCCATGTTAAAATGCCCAACTTTACAGCAGAAAAAAACATGTTTCTACCCATGGATGCAATAAATATTATTATCGATATAGTTAGATTCCACCTTCATGATTATGAATCTGTGAGTGAATTGTTTTCTAACACAACCCTTTTATTTATATTAGGTCTTAACGTTTTTGCATAAATGAGGGCGTGGTCACTTTGATGGACACGTACATGCCTCACTGTCAGCTAACAGCAACTTGTCCACTCTGCTAGGCTACAACCATAGAGGCTACAACGTTAGTTAGTCATAGTACTGTACTTGACCCTTTAGCTTTAGCCGTGTTCGTGGTGATTGTGCCTTTTAGGGAATATTGTTACAAATACCAGACAATTAAAATGTCATGCTGCTGTGCGCTTGAATGTACTAACAGAACTTCCAAGAAGTCTAAAATGATAATATTATACATGTTAACCCCGTTCGCAGGTGTTTGTGTGCTTGGTAGCTTAGCTTGTTACTTATTAGCCAGCTAAGGACATAACCCTTTATGCATACATATACATTTTAGTTTATGATTCAGCCTTGGGTAAGACTTTTATAGTCTATGGCTATGACGCCCATAATGCTAAACGGGAGCAAATGTTAATGGGGGACCCAATTATCCCAGTGGTGGCCGCCGGAGCTAACGGTGCCGCAGGGGGCTAGCTCCAGCCGGCGTCCCGGAGCTAGCCCACTGCGGCTCCGTTAGGTCCGGGAGCGGTGGAGTCCGTCTTTTCTCAACGTGTGAATGACAAGCATTAAGAATAACAAAATATAGCTAATTCTCTTGCAGATTGTCTCATTTGATTATGAATGTAACGTTTATATAGGGGAACTACACTGTTAGCAGTAACTTGGTATGCATGTATTTCATGTTAGCTTAGCTTCTTAGCCTGAGCTAGCTCTGTTTACTTCCAGTTCGGAGGCAGCAGGTCCCGCCTCGGCTCCGCCTCTTTGCCCTTATTTGGAGCAGGCGGGATTAGACTCTGACGTCACAGTCGAGCCGTTAGTGGCCGACTCCGCCTACTAAGGGCTTCACGGAAACTCTGCAGAATCCTATGGGTGACGTCACGGACACTACTTCCATTTATATATACAGTCTATGGTCACAGCCCACGACTTTTTTGAGAATGTAAAAAAAAAACGTAATTTTTCAAAAAAACTGCTCACTAGCGCACCCTATTGTGTGGTAGTCACATATAGTTTCTCAGAACTTCACGAATTTTGGCACAGACATTCCTCATGGAATTGCGGACATATTTCTAATTTGCTTCCATTAGCCCCGCCGCCGACAAAGTTGGCTATTTTAAAAAATGTTCGTTTTTCATGCATTTTAAGCACATTCTTGCCAACTCCTCCTAGGGGAATGATCGGAAAAATTCCAATCCAGGACAAGTTCATCCCCTATCCAATATGATGCTAAATTGCGAAGAAAATTATTGATAAATCGACCGTGGAGGTCGTAAGCTAACAGCGAATACACCATTTTTGACAATTTACATGTCGCAAATTACTCCAAACAACTCGCATATAGTTTTTCCGATATTCACGAAACGCTGTATACACATTGCTATTATGATTGCACACATATTTCAAATTGCCTTCCATTAGCCCCACCCCCAAGAAAGTCGTTTTTCATGCATTTTAAGTACATTCTTGCCAACTCCTCCTAGGGGAACAATCGGAAAAATTCTTATCCAGCACAAGTTCAGCCCATATCCAATGTGATGCTAAATTGCGAAGGAATAGTTGATCGCTCAAACGAGTAGCTCGTAAGCTAACGGAGAATGTTTTTTTGACGATTTACATGCCACAAATTACTCCAAATTACTCCAAACTACTCGCATATAGTTTTTCCAACATTCACGAAACGCTGTATACACATTGCTCTTATGAATCTGGACATATTTCAAATTGCCTTCCATTAGCCCCGCCCCCCCAAAACTCGGCAATTTTCAAATATGTGCATTTTTCATGCATTTTAAGCACATTTTTGCAAACTCCTTCTAGGGAAATGTTCGGAAAAATTCCAATCCAGGACAAGTTCAGCGCATATCCAATGTCATGCTACATTGAGAAGGAATAGTCCTTCGCTCAAACGGGGAGCTCGTAGGCTAACGGAGAATGTACCATTTTTGACCAATTATATGTCAGATAAGCTACTGACACCTGCCTGTCTGCCTGGCACATCAACTCTCACACACACACAAACAGACACACACACACTCACCTACTGTTAGTCCAACAACGCCCTTTGCTGGCGGCATATTCATTACAACAGACACCTATACACTCCCTAACCCTACTGTCTATTTGTAGATATCTCCTAAAGCCTACAAATAAAGTGTGAAATGTAGGCCTGTTACATATATTATTGAGCGATATATATTATACACACTGTTCTGCTTTCTGCACTGACCTCAGCAGCTGTTCTCACTGTAAACATCGCCTCACAATGAAAGCAGTTGTATTAAAAAAAAAATAGCCTAACATCCAGGGGAGATGTGATTAGTGAGTAAACAAACGGTAAAGGGCAGAAAGTCTGATGCACATTTGATCATCTCAAATAACTTATAATCACAACGGGAACAGTTTGCAGAGCTGTGCTTCGTTGACATAAATCCAGCCATGCGTCACACCTCTTTTAAACATCACTGTTGGCTGAAATCGTCTCCGGAGAATACTTCAGTGTACCCTCGGTTATAGCTCCTCCAGAGACACTCCTCTCTCCTCTCTCTACATCTTTGTACCCTTGGTTATAGCTCCTCTAGAGACACTCCTCTCTCCTCTCTCTAAATCAGTGTATCCTCGGTTACGGCTCCTCCAGACAGCCTCCTCGATAATCGATCCTCGACGAGCCTTTAGAGAAATTAGTTTTCCTTCAAGACGGCGCGCCGACATCCGTTTCCGGGTCGCTGCCGGAGGACCTGGGACGCGAAAATTAGAGAAATGACAAACGGCTCATTTCCGAGGACTCGCGCGCGTCTGCTTGACGCCGGGACGACCGGCTGCCCTCCCCGCCAGGCGCACGGACGCGAGGGCCCGCTCATCACTGCGCGCACATGTGCGACCGCAGTTTTAATTATTATTAACCGTATAGCAATGGCGGACTGCTTCTTTTTGCCGGCCTTTGTTATGATAATAATCCAATTCTTCTATATTATTTGACCGATCACTTAATAACAAATATAATCCTCCTCATCCCAACACACACGTTTTTATTTAGATAGAAAATCAAGGACAATGCTAATGAGACAGTAGCCTATGAAATCACAACACACTTATTTTTGTCTGTTTATATGCAACACCAAATAAGGTCAAACAGGAAAACAGGTTATTATTAATATACCATGAAAAGTAGTTCTCTCAAGCTTCTGGAAAACATTCCAAAATTGCTTTTTATAATGTTTTTTTTAATGTGTCACTTTGACGCCAGAGATTTGTCGAAGAAATCTAAAACCCAATTTGGACTGGATTCATTCTCATCCAGGGATGGTGGGGTGATTTTGATATGGCCTGCGCTGTTCAGTGATTTTAATCTGGTCTGTAGACCAAGCCTGGGTCATTTTTCAACTCACAATAATTACTGAGACCATCACCAACTGTTTTATGGCAACTCGCTGCTCCTGCTGTCATTTCATTCCTGTCTGAGGCAACAACCTTGTATTTCTAAGCGGATTGAGCTTTCTCTGCGTGAAGAGCTGCTTTTGACTTTGTTGTGAAAATGTTCATACATTTGTACTGGTGGTCTAAGCTCTCCGAGTGGCTGGAAAAGTTATTCAATTTTCAGGTCTACTAAGCCAAAATGTATCAAAGCACTGCAACGACTGTTTGACTTCTCCACATTGCAACAATCTTGGGGTTGGCATTGGCTTGAATATGAGACAATACATGTGAATGGCCTCACCGTGGATGCATACAGTACTAACAACAGTAAAAGATTCAAAGAGATATCTTTTTGGTAAGTTTGAGTCCATTCGTACATGTTTTGAGTCTTTTTGGGTGTTTTGTTTCTAACCCTTTTTTCAGGGCCGGCCCTCGGCATTGGCAGTATAGGCGAATACTAAGGGCGCATCAACCCATAGGGGGCGCCGAAAATTGGGGAGAAAAAAAAATAAAAAAGTTAGAAATTAAAAAGAATTTTTTATTTTTATTTCATAACAACACAATTTCCCAACTTTGGATCAACAAATTACCTCTTATTATCTTATACTAAAATAACTACGCCTATATTGCGTACAGCGCCCATGAACTATGGCACAGCCCCCCCACCAAAATCAAGTTGAACCGCCCCAGTCCCAGTAAAAACCAGAGGTTTATGTGAAATTGTTCTTTTTTTGAAATAATGGTAGTGTGCAATTATAGGTTTTAATTTTATATTTGTGTTAATTTAAAATAAATCAAACTCCCAAAAAACGTACACAGCTTCTGTGTGCTTTTATTAACATTGGAATTTACTGTGTAAGCGGCCGCGGGGGGGAGAGCTTTAGAGACCTCTCTCCTGAAAGACTGAGAGGCTCTGATAACCTTAGCTCAATGAGGTAAATGCACACCTTTATATGATCATTATAGTTATACAAAAATAAGAGAATAGTTGAAAAACAGGTATAAAATACTATATGACAGTACAAAAAAGTTGTTATTAATAAACAAGAATACAGTTTGAAAGGGGAGTGATTTGTAAAGTATCCATAAAGAAAAAGAAAATCTACTTACAGTTCTGTTTCATATGGGTGTTGAGAGATGTATCCATAGATTTCCTAATGTTGCTCTCAAAGTGCACCAGATTGATGCTTTTAACTTTACACAATATACACCACAACCATGCACGTGCGAGTCATAGTAAGTGTCTGCATTTGGGGAGGGGGGGGGCGCCAGCTAAAATCTTGCCTAGGGCAGCAAATTGGTCAGGGCCGGCCCTGCCTTTTTTCACATATGTTACAAGAGGAGTGTACATATTGGTAGTGAATCAACACTGACAATATATTTCTCAAGTTAATCAAACATAATTAACATTATCAGTTTTATTTCTGGTCATTTAATGTCTTTTTGTAATTCTTGCGGTTCTAAGAAGACAATTTGCACCTGTTTGTGGTCTATCTATCATGCTTCTTTGAACTCATTCAAGGTCACTATTTGTTCACTTTTGCATATCTTTGTAGTAATTTAGTGTCTCCAAACATGAAATATATGCAGTATCTTCAAACCCTGTGTGGCCCCTGGGCCTGTCCCCAGTAAGCCCTTTCAGTAACCCTCCATGTTTGTACGGCTCAGCGCTCAGAACCTCCATGAATCGTCACCCAAAGCCAGAAAGGCACGATATCGCTGTCTGCACCGTGCTGATTAAGAGAAGAATGAACCACAATATGATGCTAACAGTCTCTAATTTGCACTAAACACAAAGTAAATACTGCTCAGGCTCTGAGAATGGAACAAAATGTAATGGAAATCCCTCCATTAGCTGTTCAGGTATTTCAGTCTGCAGCGCTGATGGAGACTGACCGACAGCCTGACATTGCCACTAGCATGCCTAAAACAAATTGTTTGTGGAATAGAGGGGACGTCAAGGTTTAACTGACAAAACAAAATGAAGGAATCAGACAAGGTTTGCATACATGGAATTCTTAAGAGGAACGCTTAAATGAGCAAACCATTTTTAACATTGTAGATTACACTCGAGGCATTTGTCTTCATTCAAATGACAAACTGGTAGGTGCAGAACTAACTTCAGCTGAGTTGTGTTACTTGTCATTTTAGTTTACAACATTTCACAATCCTTTATCAGAAGCCAATAATTCTGGAGGACATTTGAGTTAATGCCTTTATATTTGTGAGTGCCTGAAGGTCTTGTTGTACAGCTGCACACTGATGAAGCTTTCAACTTTTGATTGGTGGCAAAGTTGAGTGTTACTCAAAAACGTATAACGCTTTATTTTAAATGACAGAGCTGGCCGATTGCTAAAGATGTATAATGAATTTCATCACTAACTGTAATGTGAACACACATCTCATCTGCGGTGCTGCACATTGTCCAGAACAGGGCAGAAGCCTAATTACAAAGTTAAAGCATTGGGGAGACCAGGCTAATCTCTTATGGGCTTCTCCAACAGATGTGTCTAATTAATGGCTGGGTTTAGATGTGTACCACTCTGGGAATTTAATTTCAAAGCAAAAGATCCAGCCTTGTTTCTATAGGCCTAATCACTGCTTTTCCCATCCAATCATACACAGAGCTGCTGTTGAAATACTGCTGGAATATGAACTGATCCAAAGCCAATTGTGAATGTTAATGACCTGGACAGAGCAGAAAGGGGTGACGGATAACATCCTCGGTCAGATTCATTACTTCACTGCAGTGGCGGCGACGTTTCATAGAGGGTGCTCAAACATTTAGGGTTTCCCATTAATGCACCAGAGCTACAGTTGAATTTTCTACTGCAACACTCCCCACACGCACACACAGTGCACCCGCGACTGTTACAATGAAGGCTCGATAATCAGCTCACGGCATATAGGCAGGGGTAAAGTGCTATTTTTACAAGTGGGGAGCGGACCTCACCTCCTCTAGGAGGGTCCTCACCTCCTCTAGGGGGTCCGGGGGCATGCTCCCCTGGGAAGATTTTTTTTTAAATATTGAAGTTAAAAGCATCAATCTGGTGCACTTTGAGAGCAACATTAAGAGATCTATGGATACATCTCTCAACACCCATATGAAACAGAACTGTCAACAGATTTTCTATTTCTTTATAGACATTTTACAAATCACTCCCCTTTTAAAACAAACCGTTTGAGACCCACTGAGATAACTAGACTAAAGTTAACTATCTAAACACTGAGAGAGTCCTTTACTTCACCTGAGCTGAGGTTATCTGAGACTCTCAGTCTGACAGGAGAGAGTTCTCCCTCCACCTTGTTGTTGAAAAAGCTCCTTATATCCGTTAGCTTGGCTAGCTAGCACCAGATGCTAACCACAACGATCTCCGGTAGATACCATAGACCAGGGGTGTCAAACTCAATTTCAACTCGGGCCACATTAGCATCATGGTTGCACTCAAAGGGCCAGTTTTATATATAAGACTATATAAGAATAAATATTTAATATATATAAAATAATGTATTATATTACATTATTGCATCTGCATTGGATTATTATCGGATAGGGTAATAACTTCATAATTAACTACATCTGAAAGAAGTCTAGGGCAAACAATTGCAAGTCTCTTCAGTGCGCATGTTACAAAATGATTTAAAAAGAAAAGCCAAATTCTGGAAAAACAAAAAAAAATAAGTGCAATTTTGGGAAAACAGTAACTTTTGGAGAAAAAAAAGTCAAATTCCGAGAAAAAAGTCAAATTTGAGATGCATTGTGGGACATGTAGTTTATGGGCAATGTGCTTCTGTAAAGCGGCATGTAACCGTATAATAAACATATTATATTCGTTGCAAGCTCTTGTGGGGCCGCATGAAATGAAGTCGCGGGCCGGATTTGGCCCCCGGGCCTTGAGTTTGACACCCCTGCCATAGACTGTATATATAAATGGACGTAGGGTCTGTGACGTCACCCATAGGATTCTGCAGAGTTGCCGAGAAGCCCTTAGTAGGCGGAGTCGGCCACTAACGGCTCAACAGTGACGTCAGAGTTCAACTCCAGCCTGCTCCAAATAAGGGCAAAGAGGCGGAGCGGAGGCGGGACCTGCTGCCACCGAGCTGGAAGTTCCAGAGCTAGCTGAAGCTACCAAGCTAAGCTAACATGCTCCCCATCTGCACACTGCCGTCGCATTTTACGTTTCTAAGGTAAGCGGACATGAAACTATTCAGCAAAACTATAAATAATAAATCTAAGTTATTGAGATTTTAGCATAATACTTCAGAATCTTAAAATCCCTTAACGTTTGTATGCAATTGTGCTAAATTCAACACTGGAATCAAGCAAATATTAATATGTTTGCATGACATTAGTTATTTATATTTTGATATCACTTAATTATACGTTTAATACATTTAAGTCAAGCTAAGGTACTTGTGATGGTAGCTAGTTAGTGCTCTTACCTGTGAGGCCTCCTCCAAACAGCATAATAACCAGACTGTATCATTAAAACTAAGTACCAGTTCTAGATCCTTGACTTTAGACAAACAATTCAAAAGACAAAATGTATTTAAAGACCAATCTTTATTTGAATGTGCCTCTTAACCTGAGATATTAGTTATACAGTAATAGTATTGACAATCTAAAAAAACTGAGCAACTCAACAGTCAACTTTATATTTCTTATTGTCTAAGGCATTTATTATTTTCATTTTCCCCCCCTCATATTCAGTGTGGACGGATTGAGACAGCGTGGTGTCCAGAGAGCAGCAGAGACTTCAGGGAGAAACCTCCGTGTAATGGACGTCCTGTCTGTTGGTTTGGAGAGGACTGAGGGTCTTTCCTCAGCGAGGAGGACCAGGCCTGATGGAGGAGCCCATGCTGGGCATAGCTGATACCAACTGCACAGGCCTAGTCTGTCACTTTATTTGACTAAATGTGTTTACTTATACATTTAATAGGTTTACACCTTCTGTCCATATGTGCTTTTTATTTAAAACATGTTTGATGAAGTTTTGGTTCACATTTCAATACATTGTATTTGTATTTGCACTCCTTTTGTCCATTATTATTACTGAAAATGTTAGATTACACATTCACATCTGACTGAAGATTGGCCCCATTTATTTGTGACATTGCAAACTCTGCAGTTCAAGGCACAAGTGATGTGAAGCTCATAAAGCGAGGCAAATAGAAATAATCAGCTGATGGAGTGTAGATGTGGAAATAGGTGCATTCGATCAGCTGACTGTGTTTTCACAATAAAATTGTTTCTTAGTGAATGTCCTGTACTGGTCTTAAAATCTCATAACATCAGCCTTTAATGTTCCTCTTGGATGTTCTTCTTGACCCTCAGAGAAGGAGAAAATGTCGTGTCTTTCAGGCATGTCCTTTCCTAACAAAAATGACAGGAAACATAAAACATATTATTGCAGAACAAGTGTGTTATTTATGAAAGCGGTGTGTTTGTGTGTTTAGGGGCTGTAGATATAATTATTTTGTAATTGTAATGTTTTTGTTATTTCAACAGTGAGCTACAAAGACAATCAGATTATGAATGAACAGTATGAAGTTCATCAACATTGAAATATATGTTATTATCCAAATAATATTTAACTGTTATCAAAACGTAGTGCAACTGTAGAAGCTTGCTCTGTTGTCTCACTGAAAGAATAACTTTTACCACGTTTTTTACAGACAATATTGAGAGATAAATAGTAGCAGTTCTCACTATGTGTTAAATATCTTTGCCTTCAATACTTTAAATTAGAAAGCTGACAAAGTCATATTGCTTGTTAACATCTAAATGTAACTTTTTGCGTGGAAAAACCCCTCAACTTAACTGATGTGTAGGTGATCTAGTATTTAGTATTGTTTAATGGAATGTATATCAGTGTATTCAAGTCAATACTTCATTCATTTAAACAAATATCTTTCTTGATTCTTTGTACAGTATGAAAAAAAGAGTCTTTGTACCTGTGCTGAAGTTCACTGCTGTGAGGAGTCCAGTTCTGTCTCTCACCCTCTGGTCCAGCCTGTCTGCATCACCTGGACACCTTAAACAAACAGATATATATGTAAAGTACCATGTGTACAAACAATATAACTGATTATCTTCTGTTGAACATGTTGGATTGTGTATTGTCCGAGTCAGGGTCCTTTTTATTTTACTGTAACTTTGGAAGTTGTGTTACCAATGCTTACTGTTTATTTGATACCCATTTGGTAATGCAATTAATAAAAACAACAAGGTTTGGGTTCGCTCTTCAGATGACTGTGACGTTAACGTGTAAGCTCGATAATGAACTCCAGCTCAACCAACCATATTATAATATCTAACTAATCATCTTCAAATATGACATTAATAATTTGTAATATACAAACATCTTATTGTGAGGTTGATTTCACATACACTACTTCGACATTAGCTTGTCTACATACTTGAGCACAGCCAATTTAAATTAACCTTAGCGATGCATACAGTTCCTACCTACATAATAAAATATCTCTCTAAGTTACAAGGATGACCTTATTTTATCAACCTCAAACAGAAGCCTTTTGTTCAACAGTATTATCCCACTTAACGCTTAACACTTGTCTATTTCGTTTTAACCTTTATATATATAGTCTATGATTTTAACTTGGAGGCTACTATTAGCATTGTTAGTACCGATGTAGCTACCACTCGCTTACACGCTAACCCAAGCCTTACCATTCATTACGTAGCTGATTAAAATCATTAACACATAAATAAAGTACTTGAATTTCACTTACCGCAAAACCGCCTTCATGCACCGTCTGTTTTAACCGCAGAGCGAGTCACAGTAGTCCGATATTTAAGCATGAAGAACAAACAACCACAGCCGGATCAAGTTGTGTTCCCTGGATGAGCTGAGCAGGCAGAGTCCCTGTAGCATCACGGAGCTGCTAGCAGAGAGACAAGAAGCTAGCAGCAGCAGTCATTGAACGGAGCTGTCACTCAATGTGACCACGCCCTCATTTATGCATAACTTTAAGACTGAATATTAATTAAACAGCTGAGTTGAGAAAAAATTCACTCCAGGATCCATAGACAGGAAGGGGGAATCTAACTATACAGAGAATATGGTTTTTTGAACCACGATGTAAACATGTTTATTTCTGCTGTAAAGTTGGGCATTTTAACATTGGGGTCTATGGAAATTGCTCCCTTCTGCAGACTGCTCCTACTGGCCACTGGATGAACTGCAGTTTGAGGCACTTCCTGATTCGCATCCCGGAAGTGGCCCACAGTTTGCCGCTTGGTAGATACCCACTGGTGCGCGAGGCGAGCTCTCTTGCTCGTGCGCGCACACACACACACACACACACACACACACACACACACACACACACACACACACACACACACACACACACACACACACACACACACACACACACACACACACACACACACACACACACACACACACACACACACACACACACACACACACACACACACACACACACACACACACACACACACACACACACACACACACACACACACACACACACACACACACACCAGGGCTTGAATGAAACACAGAGACCCAGAAGTAAGCTACTTGTACTCACGAGGCCTATTATGTGCAGAATCCCTCTCGCTTTCAGGTGATTTTGATTGAGTGTCCACACGTGGACGTTTAAGGACTAACATTTCAAGCGATCAATTTTTCACTTTGCTGTTAGCTAATTATTTGGCTCTCTAACTAACAGGAAGTCACTCAAGTGTCACAAAGTAATTTAGCCTATGGGTAGGTCAAAAATCGAATGGGTGCTGGCCATTGGCCTAATCATATCACCTGTGTTGGCTTTATGTTTTTGGTCAAACATGTGTTTGTTTCACATATGCATTGA
Organism: Pogonophryne albipinna; assembly: GCA_028583405.1. Lineage (NCBI taxonomy): Eukaryota > Metazoa > Chordata > Actinopteri > Perciformes > Artedidraconidae > Pogonophryne > Pogonophryne albipinna. Next base: position 33,485,460 of record CM053242.1, read on the forward strand.
TGTAATCAATAATTTTTCTAATTTAATTTAATAAAAAAAATAATTTTCTAAAAAAAACAAAAAACAAATTTCTTGGGGGTGCTTAGGGGGTGCTTTGGCAATCCTAGCTCCCCCCTGGCGCCGCCCCTGCTTCACTGGCTTAATACACTGCAGGTTAGCCGACATAAGGGATGCTAGATGCTAGATGAGAGAAAAGACACCACACTGCGAGAGGGAGGAAAAGAAAATGACCACTCTGTATTGCTATAAAGGACTTGTGGATGGGTGAAATCCCACAATCATTTACCATTTGTATCCACCAGCACAGGTTCTGTTTTCCTGGAATGGATGAGTTTGAGTTGAGAGTACCTTTACAGTCACAAACCGAGGTCTTAATGCTGGCCAGGAAATCTTAATAGATCTGTGCCACCGCTCCCCTACTGCTCTGAGAGAAGCCTGTCACGTAGCATGTACAAGCATTTAGGCTTATTTACCTCGATCCTGCTGACTGGCTGACAGGCACGTCTCTCTGCAGGAGATGCAACACCGTTGTCTGGCTACCCCTTGAGTTTTCCGAATGGCTAGCACATTGCAAAAGGGGACACAGAGAGCTGCGAATGTTAGAAGATGACAGAAAAAAACGAAACATAACATCTGCATCCATTAATCACAGCCTGCCCTTCAGTGTTCATAACCTGGATTTAAATTATTAATCCTCATTTTGATGTGCTGCTGGTCGATGGACCCAATGGCTCTACCACATTCATCAAACTGAAGATGAAGACGAGTCTTGTGACCTTTCATTTTCCAAATTTCTGAAACAAATTGGGATCACTGACATTCGAAGGTCCAGTCTGGCTTTTATTAATGGAGTTGAAAACCTAAGGCAACTATTGAGAATCTGTATTCCAACCTCTGTGGGGATGCTTTTTGCTATTAAAAATGAAACCGCAGCAATGCTGAATAACTTAATATCCTCATGACAACTCATTAACTATTTACCTGAAGCGATCACACACAGTTCTCATCCTGGAGCTTAAAAGCCAAAACATGCTAACATCTAAAGAGTGCATTTGTTCAGGTTTGTCACATTCAAAGGCTACCTGTGATATTTGAAACACATCATTTGTGGGGGAAATTAAGTTGCTAGTTCCATCTCAGTATCATTTGAAGTCAGTAAAACACTGTCATCACAGTTACCATGTTGACTTTGTGTAAAGTACAGAGTATACCATTTGAGCGATTACAGAGTGCAGAATGGCATTTATTTGAAACATGAACACACAGTACCAAGAAATACAAAAAAGCACTTTAAAATCAAAACACACATTTGAACATCCAAAAGAGATTAAAGAAATCAGGAAACAGTCCAAGTCCTATTGAATTCCCTTGTTTTTTTCTCTGTTGTTGTTGTTGTTGTTGTTGAGTCTCCACTTCATTGTTCTATACACAGCAAATCTTTACCCATTCTTCTGAAATGGATCTAACAGTCTAGTCTGCACTTTGGTGGTAGGGGGACGGGTGTCAGGATTTGTCCCCACATGTCGAGAAGTTGAGGGTATTCCCTCAAAAGACAGCTGTGTGTATTCTATACATTCTGTTTTTATTGACCTCTGGTCCAATACATTGCTTAATAAAATACAGAGCCTATAAAAAATATTTGTTCACTAGTTCAGCATTAATGTATTTGAATATATTCATACATAATTTAATACATAGATAAATAGATATTCTGTGTGTGGATTATAAACTTTCTTCAGTAATACAGAAGTGACTATAAATGCTGAAATGCTGGAGGGCTGCTGTCCGACACTGGTGTCCGGTAGAGAGGGTGAAAGGCTGAGAGTTTACATGCGGATTGGCGCTGGTGTTGCGTGCCAAAGTACCCTCTGACTGTGCCAGTCTTTAGCTCCGCTGGCATTCGTTCTTACTGCAGGTGGCCTGACGCTCAATCTGCCATGTGCCCTCCTCATATGTGCAGTAGCAGATTGTACACTCATCAATCTTCACCTCGCGCCCAGCCGGTATCACAGAAGTGTCTGCGTAGCAATTTGGACCTGTGGAAAGGCAAAAAAAAGAGCAAAATTTAGCTAAATTGAAATGAACATAATTATTTTGTTCAAAATTATATATATAAGTTCATAATTATATTTTGTACCACTTCTTTGACATGTCTCCATGCTTTATTGTTCAAAAAGCTCTTTATTTTTCTCATGCTGCCGCACCTCTTTTCACCCTCTGTCTGAAACCAGAGCCCAGTCTGCTCTGATTGGTTAGCTGGCCGGCTCTGTTGTGATTGGTCAACCACTTACGGATGTTCCGCCCCTTAGCCTACCACGTACAATAGTAACGCAACTAGCCAATAGTAACGCAACTGTTACGGAAGTTAACAAATCAGTCCAATGGAGAAGTTTCAGGCAGGAAACTTTGAGATTTTAGCCTTTGCAGACCATTTACATGCACCTATAACGCAATGCAAGAGGGAATACCCCTTAAAGGTCACCTATCATGCTATTTTTAGGCATTTGTTATGGGTCTCAGATATATAAAAATATATAAAAACATGTCTATGATGTGTTTTTCTCAAAATACAAACAGATCATGCATTTTAGACATCCATCATTTATTTTCTGACGCCGTGTGAGTTCCCCGACACACCGGGGCCACATATTTATGGATAAAAGACATAAAAAAGTGCATTTTGCATGATAGCTCCCCTTTAAAGCGTAATAGGGCGTATTTAAATTGCATGATTTTCTTTGCTTCCGTGATTTAAAAACTGTGCTCTGGTCAAACTAAGTCAACAGACACTTGATGATAAGTCTGTTCATTTTTTATTGTTCAATTTCTGACCAGATAAATAATCCATCTATTGGTGTTCAAGTCTTTTTAAAGAAAAAGGTTGAGGTCACGCTCGCCTGTGATATTTTTCTGCTAGTAGACCTACGAAAGACACCATGTGCAATGTGGGAAAAAAAAAGGGTTTAACGACTGATCACACAATACAAAGTCACACTCCTTTGTGCTGCTCCAAGGATCCCACAGTCACCCTTGTCCGTTCAGGTATAAAATACAACAAAGTGTATGATCAAATGTCAGTTCAATGATTGGAGGCTGCTAGTTAGTTGAGATAAAGGACAATAAATAACATCTGAAAGAAGAGAGTGTTACAAATGAAAAATGTACTTCATAAACAATAAAAGACACCCCTATATTACCGTCGACAGACTAACTAACCCTCCAGTGTCAGTAGCCTCTGAATTTCTATCCACCAGGGCGTGCAATGATTTTGCCTCCTTCTTCACTGACAAAATTCAGATAATCAGACAAGCAGTCAGTGCCTCTGCATCAGGAACAGCAAATGTGTTGTCTCTGTGTCCACTTAAAATCAATTCAAACACCATGACACAATTCCATCAAATTAATGATAAAAACCTAGAGGACATTATACAACTTCTGAAATCCTCCTCCTGCTGCCTTGATATTATTCCAACAGGATTTTTCAAAGATGTTTTGCCTTGCATGGCCTCAGATCTACTTCATATAGTAAACAAGTCTCTTCACTCAGGTATTTTTCCACAGGCCCTGAAAACTGCAGTCATTAAACCGCTCTTAAAAAAAGCATAATCTAGACGCTTCAGTAATGAACAATTACAGGCCCATATCAAACCTCCCATTTCTAGGTAAAATCATTGAAAAAGTTGTTTTTCAACAGTTGAGTAATTTCTTGCATTTAAATAACTGTTTTGATGTGTTCCAGTCAGGCTTTCGTCCAAACCACAGCACTGAGACTGCTCTTGTAAAGGTATTCAATGACATCCACTTAAACACAGACAGTGGCAGAACTTCAGTGTTAGTATTATTCTAATTTATTCCAATTAAACAAAGATAAAACTGAGGTAATGGTTTTTGGAGCCAAGGCAGAACGTTTAAAAGTTAGCGCTGAGCTTCAGTCTGCAATGTTCAAAACAACAGGTAGAACCAGAAATCTAGGTGTAGTCATGGACTCTGACCTGAGTTTCAACAGTCACATTAAAACAGTTACTAAATCAGCCTACTATCACCTAAAGAATATATCTAGGATTAAAAGACTAATGTCACAGCAGGATTTGGAAACACTTGTCCATGCTTTTATCTTCAGTAGACTGGACTACTGTAATGGTGTCTTTGCAGGTCTCACTAAAAAATCTATTAGAAAGCTGCAGCTGATTCAGAACGCTGCTGCTCGAGTCCTCACTAACACTAAGAAAGTGGATCACATCACTCCTGTTCTGAAGTCTTTACACTGGCTTCCTGTGTGTCAAAGAATAGATTTCAAAATACTGCTGCTGGTTTATAAAGCACTGAATGGTTTAGGCCCAAAATACATTTCTGACCTCCTGCTAAATTATGAACCATCCAGATCTCTCAGGTCTTCAGGGACTGGTCAGCTTTCTGTCCCCAGAGTCAGAACTAAACATGGTAAAGCAGCGTTCAGTTATTATGCTCCAAATATCTGGAACAAACTCCCAGAAACCTGCAGGTCCGCTGCAACTCTTACTACTTTTAAATCCAGGCTGAAGACTTTTCTTTTTGTCGCTGCTTTTAATTGAACTATTCATATCTTAGACTGCACTGTAACTTTTATCCATGTATTTTTTCTTTTAATGTTTATTTTATTAGCTTATCTTTTTAATGACTGATTTTAAATGCCATTTTCTTAATGTCTTTCATTTTTTGTAAAGCACTTTGAATTGCCTTGTGTTGAAAAGTTCTATATAAATAAACTTGCCTTGCCTTGCCTATAGCCCAATTATTCTCTCAGGTTCTTTGTTTTGCACTATATGTCCTATTGAGCAATGCTGGGAACGTATCCAAGTCCTGAGTGTCCTTTTCTCCCCGGCTCAATAAAACATCCTCTTAACATGACACATTAAGGAGACCTTCCAAACTGTTTTATGTTTTCAGCAATGTTTTTTTACCCTGGGTCAATATGTTGAAATCACCCACCTACAGCTTATGACCTACAGATATTTTACACCTACGCCCTCAAATTTCTATGAGAACATCTCCACAGTAACTGAATGGTTTTTTATCCATTCGAACTGAATTTGAAGTTTCCATCTCCCAACATACTTTTGCAATTTGAACTGTAAAGACAGCTATTACCAATCTACAGGAATGAGTACGCTGGGAAATAGAAATGACCCCCTTATGGGAAGTAATATTGGCTGATGTCAGCACTGGGGATTGCTGTGTAAAAGTGGAATTACTGATAAAGAGTGTTTCAGGCTAATTAAAGGTAGCAGGGGACACAAGCTAACGTTAAAAGGATTAAAGCCCTTGCTGTTGACTTGTGCAGGCTAGAATTACCTTATCTTTATTAGCCTTTTAGCTTTTAACAGCCAAGCAGCCATCTCCGGGCCTGAAAAGTGAAGCCAAGGCGGAAGTGCCTTAAACCTTCACTATAATTGTATAGAAGTTGACGAAAAGATGACCCTACTTCTTCTTTGATGTGTCTCAGTAAACATTTCCCTGGGTTTATGGTCTCTTGCACTTCTCTTCTTCAATACAGCAGTTCACTTATGGCGCGTTTCCACTGCAGGCCTCGCTCGGCCTCGCTCGGTTTGGTTAGGCCTTATTAGGCCCGGCTCACTTTAATGCTGCGCTTCCATTACAGTTTAGGAACTGGGGTAGTTACTATAGTAACGCAGTGTAGGCGGAGCCGTGACGTCATCTTCAACGAGCGCCCCAAACAACAACACAGCCGTTAGCTCTTAGCACTCAGAGCTCACAGCTCTTCATATCTGTTCAGAAACTAGACAAAAGTTAAACAAGTACAAACCACAGACTGCCTGTGTCATGGCGAATACAGTCGCTAGTTTATTTATGTCTGTATAGGCCGTTGTTGTGAGTGTGGACGGTCGGAGCATATATAACGTTAGCTTAGCCAAGCTCCGTTTAGAAAACACTCATTTTAAAAGGGTTTTTCGCCTGCCGTCTGTCTGCAGACTTGTCAAAGCATTAATTCATGGTTTTTACTAACCGGTATCAGTATGTTGTTACTTCGGCATCATTTTGAAACGTGTATTACAATTAAATCACGGTCAAATATGTTCATCTTGTTGTAGTTGTAGCCCCCTTGCTAGCGATTCTCTCTCTAGTTTTGCATACTCAGCCTGGTTGTTCCTGGCCCTAGAACCACGATTTAGTCGGGCCAGAAAAAAGGTGAAAAAGTAGCCACGGGCCAAAACTAGGCCAAGTGGAAACGCAACCAAAAACGGGCCCCGCACGGCTCGGCACGCTTAAAGCGAGCTACCCGCTGCAGTGGAAACGCGCCATTAGTAAATGATGGTCCCATTTAGAGTCAAATAGACAATGAAGAAGTATATGCTCTGGTGCATAGCTACTTTTTGATTGACAGATCTCTACCTCATGGTGAATTCTAGTTAGGATGTTGTCCATATTTTCGTCAAAGAACTTTAACCTTTTATGCATGTTTATTGACTTAATGAAGGTTGTTCGCAACATTTTGATCCCCTAAAAGTGTTTTGTTAAGCATTTGGATGTATATTTTAAGTCATAGCATGATTCCTTACAATATTCTTTCAGATCTTCCGTTAGCTAGCTAGCTAACGAAGTCATTTGCATGTGTTTTGTGACATTTGCATAATTTCTGATCTGCAGCGTTTCTCCTAATGGAAATGTTTTGGGACATTGTAGCGTGTTGGCATCTGTTTGCCACCATAGGCCTTCATCTGAATTATGAAAATGCTCTCAGAAAAGAATGACATTTTAATTGGTAGCACGCTACATTTTGTAATATGAGCGTACAGTATGTACTGTAAGAGGATGTGAGCAGATCAACCCAGCCATAAAGGCTATTTCAGATGTTCACAAAGACTGATAAAAGAAAACCCTCTATGTGAAAATACATATACAGGCCAATAAGCCACAAGCTAGTTTGAAAGGACAGGAATTCAGTAATTGTTTTTCTGCAACTTTTAGACACCATGTCTGTTGCAGTGACCACATTCCCATATGGAGTTCAGCGCCAAAGTCATCCTGTGTTTTTATTTTAAGTTTAATGACATCCCAGCAAACTTGACTGCAGGCATTCAAATAAAATAATGCACACAAGAGACCAAATGTGCTGTCCTTCATTTTTATTTCTCTCAGTGGAAAATCTCACGTCTGAGCTTTCATTGATTGTTTTCCATAGTTTTATAAAAGGCAAAGAAAAATACGCAACCATCAACATTTGTTGAAAGACTTCTGTTGGTGACAGTGGCCGTTATTGACAGGATCTCATTCAGAACTAGAGAATGCAATTCCTGAAGAAATTGCTAGTGGGAATGCTTTATGCTGAAAAGCTGACGCTAAACTGCTATGCTGAAATGTAATGTGTAAGAAGAAAGTGTAGAATTAGATTGAAATGATACATGAACACTGGGGGCTTGAATGTGTGATAAGAGAAGAAAATAAAGTGAAAAGGCTTGGAAAAGCAGCAGAATATTTGAACTGCAAACTTTTGAACTAACTTGATGGCGAATGATCTGTCGCCATGCCAACGGCATTTGATGACATCCCAAAATACGCTTAGATGCGTTGATGGCTGCATCGTTACCAAACTTGTGAAGTTTTGGGCTGTCTGGAGCATTTTCACTGAAGTTATGAGAAAACCGTGTTTCATGGCGAGCATTGTGTTGCCATGGCAACGGCATTTGGAGAAATCTCAAAACTGTCCCGTAGATGTCTTCACGGCTGGACTGTTAGCAAACATGTGAAGTTTGAGCACTTTTTCAACATTTTCATAGGAGTTAATGTATAGCGACATCGTCTTTTATGGCGAGGGATGCGTTTCCATGGAAACGGCATATGATGACACCCCATAATTGACGTAGAGCTGTTGAGGGCAGGACCATTAACCATTATCTGAAGTATGCTGCTCTGAGCATGTCAGTTGGAGTTATGACATCATCGTGTTCCATGACACAGGTGTTTATATTTGAGCTTTGAGCTTGAGATCAAAGGTTTCCATGGTGATGTGCAGTAATCAGTGAGAGGAGAGCATTTTCATTGTTCTGAATGAGAGATAAACCTCTTACATGTGAACGTTTTGTTGAAGAACCGTAACAGATATCGGTGAAATTTCAAAGCGTGAAGCATGTCAAGGAACTTGAGCATCTGAAGTGTACTTTTTGTGTACTTTCGGGTTAATAATGTAGCCTTTTTGGCAGATTAACTAAAGGTGTGCGGCTGCTGTGGTGGGGAAAGATGAGGCTGAACTTACAATGGGGTTTAATGGAGACATGTTGAACGTTTTTGTCACTTCATGCCCTCAAGTGGCATTTTGTTTAATTATTTTGCTTAATTACATTTTTCCTACGTTTCTCATGAAAAATTATGTCTCAGGAATGTAGGGTTTGGGAATTATGGCAGGTTTAAAAGAAAATATGAAGGCAAAATTAAATCTGAGTGAAAGTATGAAGGAGCAGTTAGCAGTTGAAGTTGCATGAAGATTGTTCAAGTCTGAAGAGTTTCTCCATTGACTTCCATGTTAGAAATTTGATGAATTATGGGATGTATCCCTGGAATTATGAAAGTTATGAGTAAGAAAAGTAATAGCAATCGATTCCCGACCGAGCTGAACGTTTTGATGTTTGAACGGCGTTTCTGCGATGTGGAATGTGGGAGAAGAAGACCGGCAAAATAACGGGCGGAATAAAATTAAAGAATTTTGTGCGTAGAAGAACAGATAGTTGGAATGCTGTTATCAGCATTCCCACTAAATTAAGAAGTCAGGCTATAATTGGCTTTTTCTGCAAAGAGTGAGAGTAGTTTGTTAAGTTGAAGGTGTGCAGACTGCAGTTCCTCATCTAACAACTTCCTATGGCTGTTCCTGACTTTCCATTACTCCCTGCAATATTTCAAACTGACCAGCAGCTGCTTAAAAAAAAAAACATTTATCACAGAGATTCTTTTAATGATAGCAGTCAGTGTCAAGCTCACTGATGAACACGTTTCCTACGAATACTTTTTTATAAAAGTCACCCTGCATTTGATATTTAAATGATTGTAATGTAAATCTGCAGAATTAGGATATGTTCGCATTAGAAGTAATTAAAAGAGCATATTTGGGGGGAATTCCACTACAGATACCCAGTCCATAATACTTCAAATATAAAGATATTGCATCATAGGTGGGCCATTAGATCAATCAACATTATGTTGCCTGATTTCACGATTTAAAAAAAAAAATCTTTAAGATGAGTAACAAACTAGGGGAGAGGAACATATCCATATTTTATCAATATCATGATATGATACTAGATATATTTTTGGATTGTATTTGGGTAAAGGCATAGGAGGTTTTATTGATCACATATTCTCAATGCGAAAGCATAGATAGTCATTATAGATAGTCTACCAATCAAAGCAATATGGCAGCAATATAAATATATAGGTATTTCTTTTTTTTCCATATCGCCCAAAACTAATTCAGTCTCACAGAGTTGATTCCATTTTTTATGTGGCCACGAGAGTTATTAGGTGTTGTATTTCATTCGACAGTCCTTAGATCTGCCACCCCACAAATAAAGCTGAAATCTTGCTGAAGGCAGCTTTCTTCATATATAACTTCAAGGTCGGAATACACAGAGTGGGAATTGCGCATACAAAACTAATTAAGCACTCTTACGCAGTGCTTTAATATACAGTAGTTCTGAAGTGCACCCCAAGGGAATATTGGATCCCACTAATGGAAATGTTGATGTTGAAGGTAAAAAAGGAAGCCTCCCGGAAAAATGAACTACAACCGGAGCCTGGTTTATTTTTTCTTCTCTGTTCAGACAACATTGGGTGTACAAAGAAATCCACTTTCCAAGCCGACGATATTAAACATAAATGTCCCTATTGTACTGTATCACCTATAGCATTACCTTCTTTGATTCTAGGTGGGATGGGAAGACTTTAGTCCCGTGAAAGTGCCTCTGTCCTCAACCAGTGGGCGGAAAAAAGAGCTCATAAATCATCCATTATCTCTCAAGCCACACTGCAAAATATAAACACTGCAGGAATTGCTTCCACAACATCAGGTATAGCATAACAATGGCTATTTCCCTTAGACTAACAAGGTCTTGAGCAACTCTGTTGTATAATTAAGATGCTGATAAATGGAGAGTCTTTCAGCTGCAGCCGCGGCATTTCATTGGACCCAGAAGGAGCGTGCTGGCACATCAATCAATGGGAACAGTTTGCAGAGGCCTGTCAAAATGTCAACCCTTACACATTTATAAGTCTTCAGATGAACACGCACACACCCTATCTGAATAACAACTCATCCTGTGGCCCAGGCTGCTGTCGCTACTGATTCATCATCATTAGCGCCATTTAGAACACAGTGTCTCGAATAAAGGACGCATATGTCAAGGATATGCTAGCAGAGAAAAATGCGAGAAAACAACCATGCACTTTACAAAATAAATCAAAAGTGCTTCCTCCTGGAGCTGGGATTAAACCACAGCCTGACAGCCACTCATTCACAGCAGCATGACACTCATTTGTGTTAATTAATGCATGGATCCTGCGCCACTGAGTTTACTCATTGCAGTCAGCCTATTATTCTGCCGTTCATATAACACCCACCTTTTTGTCATGCTTCATTAATATAATATATCCTCGTCTCTCCATCACTCACTGCCTCTCACTCTCTGTGGCAGAAAGAGGTTTTTATAGGCACGTCAGGCTTCACAAGAGCTTTTCAGCACCAAGAGGCAGAGACAAATGGACTGTGCATGTGCATGAACAGTTGGACCCAAACTGTCACAACGGTGTGTTAGAAGTTGGCATCGGTAGCGTGTGAAACATGGCCATTAGCACCTGTGGCTTTTGGCTCCGTAGTAGGGCCAGATAATGGACGGGGAAACGAGGACACATCCCGATCATCACAAACCCCTTCATTCTGAAATGTTTTGTTTTTTTTAAACACTGCAGAGCTCCATTATAAGGTAATGGAAAGAGAAGAATAGCAGAAATCACTCATCTTAATGCATTTCTTGAGTGCATTTGCATTATAAATGCAGGATAAAAATGACCTTGCTCTGTAAAGACAGGAAGTGGGAGAACTTTGCGCTGAGAGACAATGGTTTAACAATAACATGAACAGAGATGGGGTCGTTACTAAAAAAATGTAATATATTAGATATTACTTTAAAAAAAAAAAGCAATATATTACACTACTTCGTTACTCTCTACATAAAGTAATTCGTTACTTTACTCGTTACTTTACTTGCAGGGCCGGCCCGCCCCTCCCTACAGGCAGATCACGCAGACTGCTAAAGTTTCAAATGTTCTCTTTAGTTCAGTTTCCATTGTCGCATAAGACTGATCCAGATCCTGAATGTTTTCCTATCTGACCATGGCTGTCCTCCTGCTATCTGTATTTTGCGCAGTATATCTCTGCTCACGCTGTTGCGTCGGCGTGTTCTCCTGCGTCTTGCCATGTGTCGCACTGGAACACACCACAAAGACTTCAGCCGAGCACGTACGAACTGCGCATGCGTGAGTGGCAATAACTCTCCTTACCAGCAGGCGGCGGTAGTGTGTATTCGTCATTCAAAACAGGCAACATCCGGAAGACAGAGAAGAAGAACAGACTACGTGATATAAACAAACAACAAATAGCGTGTGCATTAGCTTCACCTTAGCATGTGTTCTTTGCAGGTGTGTGTTGAGGTTTGACGTGGTGTTTACAGCAGTGGATAACAGCTTCTGGCCTGGACACAGTTTGCACCTCACCGTCACATTCCTGTCTATTCTTCGGACGAACTCAAAATAATGGGCATACCTCCACCCCTCGAAATTTATCGCTGACTCAGCCATGTTTATGCAGCACTGCACGTGGAGATGTGGACGCGCGCGCTAGTGATGGGAATTCCGGCTCTTCTTGGTGAGCCGGATCATTTGGCTCGGCTCACCAAGAAGAGCCGGCTCTTTCGGCTCCCAAACGGCTCTTCAGTTTACCACATATTATACCTTTTAATTAAATCAAATGTAGCCCTGTTTTGACTAATTATATGTGTACACATATATCACTTAAATTATTCAATACAACCTTTGTACTGAAGTATTAAACGTAAAAATTACATGTTTAATATAAATGATTTGCTGTGGCCAATTGTTTTCATTGCATTTACAGACCCGTGTAACTCTCTGATACCACCCAATGAATGCATTGACTTGCTTGTAGAACCACGCTACACAAAACAGATAGCAACACCTATAAAAACTATTTTAAAAAAGGGGGCTACTGTATCGACCTATATAAAGTATATAAATATATATATTTTTTCAAAATACCAAAAAGATCCTGCATTTTAGCCATGCCTCATTTCGCTCCATTTGCTCTTTCCAGCGCTGTTTTTGCAGGGGGCTGATTCTGTGAGCTGCAGCTGACCACGCCCCCCTGCAGGAGAGGGGAGCGTGCTTTGAGATCAGCTGCTGGGCTGTCAGAAGAGGGGGAGAAAAAGAGATCTCCGTCCTCCGTGTTTATTCTTATTGAAGTAAGAAGAGAAGTAACGGGGCAGAAACCCTCCTTTTTACGCAGCGGTCCAGACATAGACATCAAACGGCGACACATATTCAGTTGCCAGTTACCTTGGCATTAGGGCAGGGATATCTAGATACTTTCCAAGGTTTGACATCATGAATTGTGCTACTTTTAAAGCAAGCAACGATGTTTTCATATCTGTAATCAAAAAGCTCCTCAAAAACACTATCGAAGCAGTTCCTGCCGTTGCTACGTTAGTTCAAACAGTAACAACGGACTACTTTTCTTAGCGGATGCATGTCAATTTAAATCAATACATAAAACTATTTTTAAATCAATAAAATCATTTTCTAAATCCATAAAAGCATTTCAATTAATATTGGAAGTCATGTCGTTACTTTGTTGAGAATGTGGCCATGTGTAATAAGCGGGATAATGTGCACATTGCATAATGTGCCTTCATGCCGATCTAGATCCCTCCGCAAAAAAAACGGCTCGTTCGCGGGCGAGAGCCGGCTCCCGTCGTTCACTTAAAAGAGCCGGCTCGTTCGCGACCGACACATCAATCCTGACAGTGTCGTCTACCTCCCAGTCAGAGCAGGACAAAATTGAAGCTGAGCTGTCATCCTATTTGTTGTCGTCTGAGACAGACCCTGATACAGACCCACTGCAGTGGTGGAAGCTACATGAAGCTAACTTCCCAAGACTGAGTAATCTGGCCAAGAAATATCTCCATTCCTGCCACAAGTGCCCCTTCGGAGAGGGTTTTCAGTACGGGGGGTAACATGCCAAAGAGCATGCCTCAAGCCAGAGGCAGTAGACAGGCTTGTCTTCCTCGCGAAAAACCTGTAGACAACTTCCTAGAAAGTTAAAGGGATGTTATTTTGTTTGAGGGTATTTTTTTATTATTCATTTCATTATCATTATTTATTATTTGTTGTATTTCATTTTACAAGTTTTTTCAGGGATGGCCTAAAAGAGATTTTTTTTTCAGTTTGATTTAAAAAAAATCTTTGCACATTAATGACAGCCAAGTGCCGTGGTGCTGTTTTTATTATATTTTTTTTATTCTTGAACAACTGATTTGTTCACATAGGCCTAGACTACTTGGTAATATATTGTGTTAATAAAGAAAATATGTATTTAAATTTCTGGTTTGTTTAGAAAAAAACAGAAAAAAATCGAGGTTTAAATCGAAAATTGTCCATTAGTTAGAAAAAAAATCGAGATTTTATTTTTTGGCCAAATCGCCCAGCCCTAGTTGTGTCTGCCATCAGAAGACAGTTCCCAGAAGGAGGAGGAGGAATTTACAAAGGTTTTGAGTGGCCTCATTTTGGTGACGATCAATAAAATGAATCACAATCATAGTGTGTTCTCACTATGTGTTCGCATACACATGCATTTCCAAACATTTTGTCTACCTATGCTGTAAATGTGGTATTTTTTCAATTTACACAAATAAACATTGATTGATTGATAGATAGTCTTTTCATTAATAACCACCAAAATACGTTATTTGAACACTCCTCTCGATCGATTTACAAAAAAAAATAGTATGGCCCGCCCTAATACACCAATGCAGTTATTTTAAGATAATTTAAAGATGTAGATTTTTCAACACAGAATCATTTACCAAATTACACCATATCCAATCATTTTACGAGTCAGAAAATGCTATCTGTTCATTGCAGTTATTGTTTATTGAATTAGATTACCATGACCTCAACATAATTATGTAGAGTACAAGTCCACAGCCAAGAAAATTTTACTACTTCTTAGTTTTTGCAACAGTCTGTAAATATACACAACTTTATAATAAAATGCACACATTTTAAATATAAATAGAATGTTTATATATTAATATGTTCATGTGTGGGGAATCTCACTAGACAGCAGCAAGGGAGACCTCTAAGCGAGCCAACAAGTTGGATGAAGAAGGTGTTGAAATTGCTGTGTGTAGGCATGGATTTCTTCTCAAAGGTTGGTTAAAAGATATTTGTAGATAATCTGAAGCCTTACCTTCAATATGATTTGTTCTCACTATATGTATAGAGGAGAAATCTTTGCCTATCCGATGTTTCTCCAAAAAGAGTTCCAGAGTGCCTCATTTTTGGCAATGGACGTAAAAGCAAAGCATTACCTTTACAGACAAAATCTTGTGATGTGTTAATGAGCGTCTCTGAAAATGTCACAGCAGAATCCACGATGTAGACTTTAAAGCTTGGATAAAGCGCTATAGAAGTACAGCATAAGTACGGTCCCGTGGAGTGTTTAGAGGGGTGAGGTTGAAAATGCATGGACTATTGTGTGTGGGGCACTAAGACCAGCGTCCAGCCACAAGGTGCTGTGTGTGTGTGGGGCACTAAGACCAGCATCCAGCCACAAGGGAGTCCACAAGGGAGTGTGGACAATCAGAAGCCAAAGCCAGACAATTTTTTCCTTTAGAATCTGCTGGTTTCACACTAATTTCCTGTGTTAAACCGGGAATGCCGTGCCAGATAAAGGCCAACTGCCTCATCCTTGGCGATCTCCTGGCAGGAAGTGGAAAGGGGGGCTGGGGCAGTGGAGGACAAGACTGCACTGCTCTCTCGTAGAGTCTCTGGTGACCTGGAGTAGCCCTCACTCAGAGACTCCATCAGGGCTGCAGCGTAAGCTGAAGGAAGGAAACAAGTGATCACATTCAGTGATATTATAGATGCAACACACAATAAATAATATTTAGGGACCGAGTAAAACAGCTAACCGTATGATGGCTTCTCCTTGATAGGGCGAACTACCCAGCCACCTTTGCAGAACCTTGGGTAGCGAACTGCATAACGCACCTCACCATCACTGGTTCGAGCAACCTCTCTGCTGCTATTGTGGTTAAAGTGCAGGGCTGCCATGAGAAGCCTGTAGAAAAAGCAGATTATGCAGTTCACAAGTTGTTTGTACATATGTGAATAAACTGTTTAACTGATAGCATTAGTCGGTTAAACTTCGTATTGTCCGTTAACGGTTAAATGGTTAATTATTAACATCCCTAAGCCGTACACATTCTTTCACCATCACATCATATTTACCTGCTGTACATCCCAAGGAAGGAGAACCCAGTGTGCTTTGGTGCAAAGTGGAGGATGAGGGAGTTAAATGCCTCCAGGGAATAGGTCTGATGCTGTGGAGACAACTTCCGGACATCCTTCACCAATGCTGTTCTCAAAGTCACCCTCTCCAGTTTAATGGCTGCAGTTGTTCCTGTACAAACACATATTTTGTTCTGATGTTACTAGAATTGTCTACATATGCATGCATTACCTACACTGATAAAGCACAATTGTGTGATACTATCAGGTGTTATTTATATAACGCCTTGTTAATGTGTTAGCACACTTTGGGTTATATATTGATGGAGGGCTCTGGAACCAAAATAAACTAAGCACCAACAAGCACTTGGACGACTAAGATGTTTCAGCAACACAGTGTACAGAGTACGTTACCTGGTTCCAGCCACTCCTTGTCCCTTGCTTCTCCCTCCAGAGGTGGATGTGCACAGCAGGGAAATGCAGGAGTGCCGTGTTCATGGATGTCCTGAACATGATTCACCATACTTTGCCACTTGGCTTCCATCACATCTGGATCTCCATCAGGAGTGGAAGCTGCAGTCCAGTACAGGTGATTGATGATGGCTGGCCTCCACAGCTTCAGGTCCTCACACTCCCTCTCCTTTGCAGCAGCATCCAAAGCTTTCCCTAGACCTGTTTCACAACAGAAACAAAATGTTAAAAAAGAAAATGTAATTATAAACAAATTTCAGCCTAATCAAACCTACCAACATCAAGATACATACTTTTACCAATATGCCAGATATCAAAGAAATGACTCGTTCCTCCTGGACACAACTCCTCCCGCACCCACTTGGCAACCTAAAGAGTGAAACACAACACCTTAATTACTTACTAACTAGTAAGAAAATGTAGTTTTTGCTGTTAATATGGTGCGCCAAGAATCTTTGTGTGTACATATGTCTGTTCGTTCTTGTGTGTCTTTACCTGGCGATTTCGGTCCGTAATAAGGGCTGAAACTTGCATGTGTTGCTCCTTAAGGAAGTCAATGCTGCGTTTCAGACCCTCTAGTTCACACCAGGTGCTGCTTGGGACCTCTGAGCTCTGTAAAACAACATTATGCAGTCATATCACTAACCGTGTCACATCAGACGAAAGCACATCTGATTTGTGTGACTGATAACCTTAACTTACCTGGACAAGTTGAAGATCCAAAACCTTGTTTATTCTGTCCTCGATCATGGAGTAGGTGCCATATTTGGCACAATGGCCAGGAGAGTCTGACCTAAGAGTGTCAAAAACAGTTTAATTCAGACGTTAAAGCCCAAAAAACAATGCAATGCAGTTATTGTAAGTTGCTTTGGATAAAGCTAAATGAATGTAATTTAAATATTGTTTTGACCTCTTTTTGATATCAATAATACAAGCTGAAGTGTTCTACCTGCAGTCACCAGAGAGGATTAGCCCACCCCCCATCTCCTTCAGTTCTCGGTTGATCCCAGCCTGCTCATTTTGCCAGGCCTGCACGATAGTAGGGATTGTGTACAGGCGTTGATGGCGGAAGAAGGTGCCGACACTGATGCACTGAAGCCCTAACAGTTTCAACATCCGTATTGTCTGGGTAGCCATGCAACCTGAGAAGTGGATGGCCCCACTCAGTAACAGGTTGCAGGCTGGCATGTTTCTGTACAGCATTGGCTGGTTCTGCCAAAAACGCTCATACCCACATGCTGCACATACCTAAGAGATGTGAAAAGCAGAACATTGCCAGTACAACTCTTAGTCAGTCAAAAATCAATTATACCATAAAACTAATGAAGTATAGACACAGTGAATTGATAAAACATTAAAATAAAACAAACATTTACATACAGGTTATTTTTACATCAGTGGAATTCACACATATCCTCTTACTTGTTTTATCTTTATATATGTTCCCTCTTGCTGCTCCACATTACCCTGGGTTTCCCCACAACAGGAAGGGCAAATGGTGAACAAGGACATCAGCTGGGTTTGGCACACAATGAACTTGGTCAGCAGCACTGAAAAAAAAAAAAACACTTGTTATTTCTGACTGACACAATTTGGTAATACACATCATCTAAAATTAAAATAAGCCTTACTTGAGATCAACATTAGTTCGCTGCAGTGGCTCTTTTGATGGTTCCTCGTCAGACGACTCGCTCATCATTTCCTCCTCTGGGCTCCATGGCATATCCCCAGGGTGGTCCATGGTTACAGAAGATGACTCATCATCACTGTGTGCAGGACTGGGCAGTGGAGATTCTGTCTGACACCCCACACTGACCATCCTGGGCTGTACCTGGACAGCTAGGATAAAAAGATATATATTATATAATTGTGCCTGCCATAAACAACAGCCCTGCCATACAATCTACCTTTACAAAGCTTATGTTCAGGTTTTGTTGACATTCGGGCTGAGATGTTTTAATTCATTTATATGTTAATTATTGAGGTCATAGCAAGTCTTGGAGTTGTAACAGCCTGCATCATACTGAGATGTTTTTCTAATATGTTTTTAACATGTACAAAAACTATGCCGAGTCTTTATCGGGTTTTGATGTAAAATGGGCGCGCTACTTCTGTGTTACATTTACCTGATGAACGATGGAAAGGTCTGAGGTTACACTGTGAGCCGCAGTGAAGCACAGATGTTGGCTGAGGAACCAGTGGAGAGACGACCTCTTGCTCTGGGTCTATAAGCCCAGCATCACTGGCTGTAGGTGAATCTGCAGTACTGTTGTCTCCCAAAGTCTTGAAAACACACACATGAAACACATGATTACACATGAAAATAAATAGCAACTGCGCCATTAGCTATGCAAATGAACTCCCCACGCCAATTCTAGCTAACATTATCCATTATGACTTAGCAAGTGGGTTTAACAAGCTAGCAACATTAACTTACAACAATAAATGCTAAACACACGTTGCTTGTCATTATTGAAATCATTATACTGACTAATTTGGAAGTTAGCAAACGTTAGAAAAACAATACTTACGGTGCACAGTTCACGTTTTCGTTTTGCTGAATCTCTGACCGACGCTCCCGCGCCCTCACTCCCGCCGCTTCCGGCGGCTGCTGTTGCTGCAGCTGCCGGAGCTGTGTGTATTGACGGAACCGCACTAGCTATCAGCCTCACACGGTCCTGGCTTCGATATCCCATACTGCACTCCCTCTCATCACTTGACTCATAATCCTCTGGTCGAAAATGAGCGCCACAAACGACCGCGTTTTTCGTCACAGACGCAGCATTGAAGTTCAGTCTCTTTGTCTGCACAAAACGAACCCAGGACCGAAAGCTAGCTAGCTTTCTTTTCCTGTTAGGGAAACTGTGGACTCGATGTCCTGACAGGCTGGTATTTGTGCAACCTGCACAAACACAATACTGCACCATGATTACAAATGGTGAAATACAATGTAAAAATACCAGCTCACTAAAACACAACCGCTCAACTCAACTATACCCGCGGTCAGAGAGCGGAGATGTTTACCCTTTGTTATGTAATATGACGCGTTTGACGTATGACCTTAAAAAAAAGCCGTTTTTAAGAGCAGAGCTCAAAATTGCTCATTTCCCTCTGAATTCCTGCCCTTATGTCTCGTAAAACATATCAAATCCTACATTCACTTTTTTAATTGTAATTTTCAAGCAAGTTTAAACATAAATGTAGAAGAAAAAAAAACCCTGCAAGATGCTCTTTAAGGGTGAAGAGTTACAAAGTTTGATTGCCACTGGGAGGAAAGACCTCCTGTGGCGCTGTGTTGTGGTCTTCGGTGATCTCAGTCTGTGGCTGAAAGTGCTCCGGTTGGAAACCGGCATGCAGGGGGTGAGACCCGTTGTCCAGAATGCTGAGAAGTTTCCTCAGCATTCTCCCCTCCGACACCACTGCCAACGACTCCTGATCCACTCCCAGGACAGAGCCTGCTCTCCTGATGAGCTTGTTGAGTCTGTTGGCATCAGCTGTCTTCACCCCGCTGCCCCAACACACTACAGCAAAGAAGATCACACTGGAGACCACCGAGTCATAAAACATCTGCAACATAGTGCTGCAGATGTTAAAGGACCTGAGTCTCCTGAGGAAATACAGGCGACTCTGGCCTTTCTTATATAGGGCGTCAGTGTTTTTACTCCAGTCCAGTTTATTGTCTATGTTGACACCCAGGAACTTGTAACTGTCCACAATGTCCACATTCATGCCCACGATGGTAATTGGGCTTGGGGCGGTACTCCGCTTCCTGAAGTCAACCACTAGCTCCTTAGTTTTTGTGACGTTGAGCTGCAGATGGTTCTGACCGCACCACTCCACAAAACTGTCCACCACACTCCTGTACTCAGCTTCCTGATCTCTGATGATACAACCCACAATGGCAGAGTCATCTGAGAATTTCTGCAGATGGCAGGACTGTGAGCAGTGTCTGAAGTCTGATGTATAGACTGTGAACAGGAAGGGAGAGAGGACCGTGCCCATGCTGCTCAATATAATGTCAGAGGTGTTATTCTGCAGCTTCACGTACTGTGGCCGAGCTGTGAGATAGTTGGTTATCCAGCTCACCAGTGGAGCATCCACCTGCATGTCCAGTAGCTTACTGCTGAGCAGGGCAGGTCTGATGGTATTGAAAGCACTGGAAAAGTCAAAAAACATGACTCTCACAGTGCTGCCTGCCTTCTCAAGGTGTGTGTGTGTGTGTGTGTGTGTGTGTGTGTGTGTGTGTGTGTGTGTGTGTGTGTGTGTGTGTGTGTGTGTGTGTGTGTGTGTGTGTGTGTGTGTGTGTGTGTGTGTGTGTGTGTGTGTGTGTGTGTGTGTGTGTGTGTGTGTGTGTGTGTGTGTGTACTCTGTGCAGCAGGAAGAATGGCGTCCTCCACTCCAATACGAACAAATCAAACAGAGCAGGCCAGATAACCAATCAGAGCAGACTGGGCTCTGGTTTCAGACAGAGGGTGAAAAGAGGTGCAGACAGTATGAGAAAAATAAAGAGCTTTTTGAACATTGTAGCCTGGAAACATGTCACAGTAGAGACACTAAATAGAAATAAAAACCTGAAAATGAGCACAATAGGGCCCCTTTAAAGTCACTGGGCTAATTTCATTGGACATACCAGGAAACTCTGAGCGTAAACTACAAATGTGAGATGTGTGAGCAGAAAGCTTGGCAACAGTAGCAACAGTAACTAAGGGGAGCAGGGCTTAGCGAACAGTCATTTAGGAAGGAGAATTACATTTAGCATTTATCGACCACCGCTGTCTGCTACAATATTATTTTTTTGTGATGTGAGGAAGAGACGGACACAATTTCCAATCCATAGGCCTATAAACAACTCCCCTATTACTTGTGTGTTGTTTTAAAAAAAAAAATGGATTCATTTAAAAAAAAAAAACTGCCACATCTTTAAAGGTGCTCTATGAATATGCCTCTCTTAATATAAATGAGTCTCTATCCCTCTTGGCAACCAGGCTAGCATGTCTCGTGTTGCTCTATTTGAAGTGATTTTGGCTCGGGTTCAGGCTGTTTATCACATCCCCCCAGATTAGTGTTGACCCTAATGTCTGAGTCTTGAAGAGCACCGCTTGTTTCCTCACGCGTTGCCAAGGCGATCCCTCGCAAGAGCAAAGGACAAGAGGAAGGGAGCGCACGAGCGAGGTTCGGAGGAGAGAGGCTTCTCCTGCATTGATGTGTTTCTTCTTTTTGCTCCAGAAGCATTCTTCAAAAGCTGATGCTACAAGTGAATCAACACTTGGCTTAGAATTGACTACAAACACTTAGATATATATAATAAGAAATAGCACCACAAGCAGCATGTATCCTTCCTCTGACTTTTATTGAAGAGGTGCTCTCAGATTAATCGATGTTTGTTAATTAAACTTCGCTGTGAGTGATAGACACACACTTTTGGAACTGTTTAATTGCAATGTGTTCCATTGCTTTTAGATAATGAGTAAAACATGAAGAGATCCTGCCTCCATCACAGCTGTTCTTTGATATTCATGAACAACTGTCCGGGGTGGATGTTAGCAATACCTCTCACTTTCATCTTCCTCCCCTGGCTCTTCCTCGAGTGTCTCCTCATATACAGGCTGAATGACACATCTGAGACAGGGTGCTATGTCATCGGCATTGATTTTGCATGCCTGAAAAGGCCGCGATAATACTCGTCCATATTTGATGATTTGATCAAACATTGAAATATTTCATTGTGATGTATATCAATGTGGAGGGAAATGGTAAACAGGAGAGTGGCTGGGAATGAGGGTAAAAAAGGACCTACTTTGTTGAATGAGAAATAGAATTTCACTAATTTCCTCTTTATTAAACTCTATCTTCCACCTTACTTCAATTCCCTCTCATTTTCTGTGCTTTTTACATGTTTTATGCTCCTAAACATCGTGTTCTTCCTTTTTCCAGTGTCCTTACTCATTTGAATGAATTCATTATTTCTCATTAATGAGCTCAGCTTTGATGTGACACTTCAGGTGCATCAGGGTTCCTGGGAGGTCTTAACATCTGTCCATGTTTCAAACAACATCTGCACACAAGACAAACAACACCACCTGAGCGAAGAACTCTCAAACGAGCTCCAGTAACCTTATTTAACACCGTCAGTATTTCATCACACAGGTACCACTGAGGCGCTGTCTCGTATCGAGCGCTGTATGATCAACGGGGACGAGAAGGAGGATGACAATCATTGAGCCTCATCATTTAAATCAGGGCCTCTGTAATACCTAGCAAGGAAGTGTCATGAATAAAAGACAAAGTGAAATCCGATGTGTGATCGTTTTGATATTGATACGAGCTGAAGGAAGATCACTAGGTTAGAGTGATGTCTCATTTACTTCTGTATAATGTATCATCCAATTATTTAATAAGATATCCCCTGTGCAGTTAATTTTTTTAACACGTTGTTTATTATGTTTACTTTAAGGTGTCAAGTCTAGCGTGAAATTAGCTGCCAATGCAAATGAAAGCATGTGACAATGAAGTGCTCCAAGCGACATGTTTTCGATGGATTATACCCGCACAGAGACCTCCATTAAATCCTGTGGAAGGTGACCAGTGAGCTGAGTTTGACACTTACTAAGTTGTTTATCAAATCAGAGCCAGAAATACTCCCTGTCCAATAAGAGGCTGTTAAACACACACTGCTTAACGATTCTGTTTAATTAACAGCTCTGATAATCAAAGCTAACCCGAAAATATGAAAACACCAGCAGGAGGCCTGGATACGAGAAAGGAAGTCTTAATGATTGGCACCAACCATAAAAATATGTTTATTTTTAACTTGAAAATCTCACCTACTGCTGCTTTAAAAACCCTGTAGCCTGAATGCTGAGTAAATGAGGCGTAAATGCTGCCAAAGGCTATTTTCCGCATCTTCATAAATACCAGTGTGTTCCTGCAGATTACTCTTAAATCTAAGAGTGTGAGCGAGCTGACATGGTGATGTAGGTACAGGATTCTAATTTTAGCAAAGTGTCATATAGGTGCATGGGCGATGTATAATAATACTTGTTAGAAATTGCATGTGTCTCTGTCCACAAGAGGCACTGTGTAGGGAAGCAGGTAGAAGTTCCTCACAGGCTTATAAATAGAGGCCTGGATGAAGACTTCCTCCTCTTTGTCATTACATGTCACTTGTTAGACGCTTTTATCCAAAGCAACTAACATACTCAATACTGTGGGCACAGGAGCACTTTGGGGTGAAGTGTCTCAGGGACACAACGACATGCTGACTGCAGTGGGGTTTGAACCTGTGACCCCCTGATCCGAACACCAACGCTCAACCCACTGCACCACACACCCACTTGTCCTCAAACACCCACACCAGGATTGAGTGTTTGGTAGCTGTTCGCCATGTGTCTTTTGATTTACCAATGTAAGTAGAATCCTCTTTGTAATTTTGATGTTTGCACTTGTGTAACCTCAATGGTATTGAACACATTTGTTGTTCAATGTAGTAATGAATATAATTTAGTTCCAATTTGATATAATTACGGCAGACATATTTGTTAACTTTAATGTGCAAGTAATATAAGTATTATTTTAATGTGCAAATGCTGTAATCAGTTTGTTTCACCTGTTCTACTAGAACCATTGGCAACAGCTACCATCCCACCAACTGAATACCTTGATAAATAAAACAAAGAAGTTTAAACTCCTGTCTCCTGGTGGTTTGTGGCTCCAGTCTGAACATTCAACTCCAACAATACTATTAAAGGTGTTTTCATTGAGTAGCAAAGTTGGATAGGCTATTCTGTGGGCAAGAACATTTCCAGATAATTACTTTCACTGCATGGATCGACTTGGATAGAGAAGCAATCTTTAAAAACGTGTTCACTGTGAGCAAAGGTGTTTTGGACAGATACACGATTTGTAAATTGGGATTGAAAATACAGATTCATTTATTTGAAGTGACATTCATAAATCAAATCAAATCGTTTTGAACTTAAAAATAAACTGTGGACACTGGTGTGTGCAAAGTTTCAGTTATCTTTTTTATATTGCAATTGTTTTTTAATATCTTTGTTGTAAATAAAGAAAATACAAAAAAACATTTCACTCTAGGTACCAGGTCCTTTATTCTATTTCGTTTTGTACTGTAGTGCAGTGTAGGGCTGACTCTCAGCTGATCAACAGAGTGAGACGCCTCATGAAACTGAATCAACATGATCTTGAACACCTGCTGGAACTGTTCTTCCGCCAATCACATCGACTTCTGGATTTGTCCTGTGTATTGCCTAGTCTATGTAATGTAGTCAGTTGTTTTGCAGACTGACATTTTTTTTAAATCTAGGTCAAGTATATGCAAATATGGTATTGCTAAGCCTTCAGTTGCTGTGGACAATAGTTTAGCTATTTAAAAATGGCGGGTGTCTGCAAGATGAACCGTTGCGCAGCATTTTCTATTCACTTCTACCAATCAGGGGTTTGTAGTGTTTTATAATTCAAAAATCAGCTATGCCTGGTTCGATTGGTTTGATTGGTTCAGAATTTTTGCAAATGGAAAACCAATAAAAATGCGAGTTGAGAAGATGTTTACTGTGGAAATAAGACTATTTCTGTTCTGATATGACACTGTCCTGGTTGAAACACAATACAGAAGAGGAACAACTTATGCAAAAATCAAAGGTAAAACCTGTCTACCAAAACAACTTGAGGGAGAAGTTAACCGCAACTCCCAAAGTGCATGTGTGCAAGAAACATTCCATCTTAAATGTATTTACTTTTCAGTTCAGTGGCCATATTTGAATTATTTAATCAACTACAGTGCCACGTTTTGTTATTACATTTAACAACAAAGCCTCTAACTGGTTATTTCTACGCAGCAAAAGGGAACAAGGCTCATGGGTATTGTAGTATTTAGAGCAATCCGCCTCAACAAACTGAGCATTAGAAACAAAGATGTAATAATTCCTACTGAGGGTTATAAAATAAAGATACAGTTCAATCCAGTAGACAATATTTCTAGATCCAAGGAGAGAATTAAAAAAAGACGGGTCTCTACACGGATTTATTCATGCACAGCACGTTCAGGCTGTTTCAAAGCCATGGTCGAGGACATTCTTACAGAGCAGTCAGATAAAGGATCATGGACATACTATACTAACATTTTAACGAAACATCCCCTCTGCGCATGCACTCTCTCTGCTGGGGGAGATGAAGAGAAGACCGGCAGGTTAACAAGGGGCATACATTTCGCTAATAAGGCAGAGGAAATCCCCCCCTCACATTGCCTTCTGGTTAAATCACTCCTGAGACTCCTGTGTTGAGGAACATTGAGGATATATTTGAAAAGAAACACTGAAATCTACAGTAGGTGTTACAATACTTTCAGATCCACCTCACAACTGCCTGGTTTTAAAGCCCACATATTTCACTCATACAGTTTATAGTGCAGGTTCAGTAAGCTCCTCCAGAGCCACACCACAAATTATACAACAGGTTCACAGGCTGAGTAATACTCCGAGTGATGAGTAAACTGGTCTCAATGTGTAACATGAGTGCAGCGCCACTTTGACTGAGAAAGCATTTCTTATTCAGACTGTGACAGTATTAGTTGTGCCCAGGTAACCTGGTGTCTTAAACACAGTGAGCTCTGTGTATCTAATGGTAATGTGTGGTAATCTTATGCTAATAGGGGGCTGATGCCATCCTAAAATTGAAAATCCGTATCGACTGAATGAACCCATGGATTTTGTGGGACTCTTAAATTCAGATGCATGCTCTCCTATTCTGCCACATCTACTGTATGCACATACTGTATGCACATACTGTATGCACATACTGCGTCTACATCGGCCCCCCCACCAACTGATGTAGCCTTCGAATGGAAACCAGGGAATCCACCGGCTAGGAGGGAAATATGGAGCGCTGCCCAAACGTTACACAAAGCACTGTCAGCATGATCAATATGTGCATATCTAAAAAGTGGGTGAACAGCACCAAAAAAAATGGGAACAAAGAACCATCATGTATTCCCAAAGATTACAACAGGCACATATTAATAGAGTGAGGCTGTTATGTGACAGTTATGTCACTGGAGAGGCTGTAATATAGACAGGGGTGCACATAACTTTTTTGCCCTGGTTCTCAAAGGAGCACCTGGAGATGTTGCTTGGTGCTCATCCTTAAAATGAAATAAACCGTAACTTTTGAGGGGGTCTTGACTTTATTTGCCAGACACACGGAACTGAACACACATGCAGAGGTGAACACAGAACATGCAGAGGTGAACACAAGACAACATTAGCACGACCAGTAATCCTACAAGCCGTCATCACTACCATCCTGACTGTTCTCCTCACTGTCTTCCTCTCTGTCAGACATGGTAGCTGATGATGTAGGCCTACTACTTTCTCTCTGGTTGAGTCTGTGATTAGCTGCTTGCATCCACAAGTCAACAGCTGGTTTTGGGTCGAAAGTCTCTGTTGTCATCTTAGACAAGTGGATGTAATCAAATAAGTATGTGAACATAACCAATAACCTACCATAGCCAATAACAAATGAATGTAACTTATTTTATCTGTGTTGTTCATTCATATCTTATTTTACCTTAACATTTATTTATTCATGCATTTTTTTTTCTCTCCAGTTTTAAAGGATATTTTTGGTTACTGTCCTATAGTATACATTGGAATGATTTCAAACCTGTTTATTCCAATAATAAGGAGTGTCTTGGAAATATGTGTTTATATAAATTGTGACCAAACCGTTTGAACTTAGACTAAAGTGAACTATCTAAACACTCAGAGTCCTTTACCTCACTGAGCTGTAGTTATCAGCCTCTCAGTCTGACTGGAGAGGACTCTCCCTCCACATTATTGTAGAAACATCTTCTTCTTATATCCGTTAGAGCAGCTAGCACCAAATTCTAATAACAACAGCGCCGGTACCGGTGTACCCTCCCTCTCTCCCTCGCTCACTCGCATTTTGGCTGTGAGCTGCGGGCGCCAGATAAGCAAACATCCCCCATTTTAATCACTTACAGCGCCCATTGTACAGGCCAAATGAAACGTGTAACCGGGGTGAAAAGGGTGTTACATTTACTTAATTATTCAAAAGTTCATTACAAGCCAATGCTTATATCTACAGTGATAAAGGAATTATCCTAATGTGATATTCTTAGTTGGTGGTACATGCTGATCAAGGCGTTTTGTGGACTATTTGTTTTCTTCTAGCTTAATTGTCGTCTTTATATATTTTGTCTCTTTTGAGGAAAACTTGTTTTATTTTTTCTTATTCTCTTGTGTTCAATACTTAATGTGTAAACACTCAGTCTTCTTTGTTGCATTTTTTAAATGTGGAACGTACTGTACGCAGCTTGTCTTTATCCCAGGGATTAAGTCTTTATGCAGAGTGCTTGCTCTTGTTTACGGTACAGCCCGTGCCACTTTAAGATTCCACCTCAGAGATACATATCGCAAGTCATCATTCTTTTTGCTGAAGGAAGCAATGTTGCTGACATTGCCATGTTGCATTAGAGTCACACCAAGCAAACAAGGGGACATAATCTAGGACATGCTGTCTGGAATCATCCGAAACAACTTCAGATAATCGACTCTGAGCCACAGACAGGCCAAAGCTTTCAAACCAACAGGATCATAAACTTACAACCCCGAGCAGCGAAAAAAGCAAACGGACCACACATATGTGTACCAGACAGTGGGAGGGATTTGGACAGTGGCGAGCCGTCAGGGCCCTCTAGGCCCGAGGGCCTAAGATATTCTAAAAAATAATATTTGAAAACATAAAAAAAAAAAACACATTTAAAAAAAAAAATTATTTAAAATATTTTGTTGTTGTTACATTTTTCATTAGTTTTACCAAAATAACTTGATTTAATTGTATTTAAAATAATATTTCCAAAGAAATAAATCCTTTGAATCTGCCTGTTCAGTTTCTGTTGGAATGTGAAGGGTTAAATGCCGTCTCTGCGAGTTATGTGAAGACGGGAGAGCTTGTTGGGCCCTCTCTACATTCACAGAGGGCCCGCTATAGTAACTCAACGAGAGAGTAATATCAAATGACAGTACAATTGACCAATCATATCTTCCCTCTAAATGGGCGGGCTTTATTTTCGCGGACTTTATGACAAGTTCTGCCCGCTGTGAGGTCTATGCAAGTGGTGCATCCATGGTGCAGTGACGCGTCCTAAAACCCGGAAGTAAGCTGCGCTCGGATTCCCGATTCCCTCGACAGAAAGCAATGTGATTTCTCCATAGGATTTTGGAAAATAGCTGGAAATAAGGTCTGTGGAAAACGAACCTGTTAGATAAATGCACGTTTTGTTCAGCCGGATAATATCCACATGTCTACCCTACTTTTATTATTTTTGAATCTTAAATCTAATCTATAGATTTATGATCGATAGATTTATGATTAGCATAAGTTCGTTCATGATGGCTCACTTCAGTGATAGTGAGGACATCGTTGCGAAATTATTAACCGAGTCATTTTCAAGATTGAGTGACAATGATAAATTGGAGTGGCAAAGGATCAGCTGAATGACCCGCCATCAAGTGCTTCATCCAAAAGGACAGGAGGATGGACTTTGTGTTTAAGTGATTTGATCATCAAAGTTAGGCCTAAGTCATTTTCAATGCGGGCCGCCGTGCCGACTTAATTCATTTGTAATTGTTACTTGGCTGTGGGTGCCCTGTCATGATAGGTGTTTATATAAATGATGTTGTTTTGTGTGGTAGAGGGTCGCTGTCATTGATGCGTTTTGCACCCCGGGCCGCTGTTTTGATATCCCGCTGAAGTATACGCTGTGACATAATAACTCTTCTTTATTTTCGAGGGAAGGGGGGGGGGTCAGAGGGCCTAGGTATAAAAGTCACGGCTCGCCACTGGATTTGGAACAGACTGACTCCATCAGATAAACTGAGTAATTATAAGAAATTATGTCAAAATGTTTTACACAAAAACATGTATTATTTTGTGGGTGTGACAAAAAAATCCTTAATATTACGCAATCTGTTATGGCAAGACCCTGCAAACACTGCAGTGCAGCATAGTGCATGCTTCGCGTCAGCAAAAATCACGACTACTTCCCCCTTATCACTCCTGTTGAGGTGCCCCTGAGCAAAACACATATGACATTAGTTTTCTCTGAGTAGAGCTACTCAGCAGCCCCCGCTAGCACACTGGTTACTTTACTGGAATAAAGCATTCACTGCAGTGTTGTTGGAAGAAACGCTCTCCATGCTCACCAGTCTTGCAGATGGGACAGCACTGTTCCGGCTCGTACTCCGGGTCCACACACTCCGTCTGAGGGCAGGCTGCCACCGAGCATAGCACTTCCCCACTTGGCTCACATCGGCACTTCTCACATGGAGACACCTACATAGAGAAATAGTCATTAAAACCCTCATAAATACACAAATACACAGGCAGACAGACAACAGTGTGTGTGAGCCTTAATTAAGTTCTCCTTATCTTTGTCTCCGGCTCTTTTGTTTGTCTCTGTGTCTCACTGCTTCTACTAGCTCTGTCTCCCTGACACACATGTACACACACACACATTCCTGCCTGTCTGGCTTGTTTAATACAGCATGTCACAAAGCTATAGGAAAGTCTCATCCTTCTAAACTGGCCAATGAATGCCTCGTTCTGAATAGAGCCAAGTCGAGAATTGAACTTCACTATCCAATCAGGGTATATAGAGAAATCAATAGTAATGGGGAAACAAAAGAAAGATGCTTCCAATTTTCTTGGTGCGTGAACAGAAACAGTAATTCCGGTAAGGGTCCTTCAACTGTCCTGTATGTCTGGAAATAGAACAAATGCGGGTCAAAAGCTGCTAATATACCTTTTTGTTTTAAGAACACACTCCCTATGGAAGGCTTCATTTAGCAGCCGCTCGTATAAAGCATACACCTTTAATCTTAACCAGAGAGCAAAGGTTAATTCAGCCAGCGTTGC